>PVJX010010346.1:0-57418 GCA_004027295.1 Dolichotis patagonum | reverse complement strand
AATCTGTCTTCATTTTTAGGGATGGAAAGATTTAAGTGCAGTACAAGGAGATCAAAGTACTGTATGTGAATTCTTTTTCCCGTAGAGAATCTGCTTAGGAATACTAACAAGTGCTATTTCCAGTTCAATACCAGAGTCACCCAAACTAACTGCCAACCTGACTGTGACACTCACTTTAATGAGGAGCCTCTGAGTACAAAGGGAGATGCAGTGCTTGGTAGTGATGATATAGGAGAATGAAACTCCTGATCTGCTATGTCCGCGAGTTTGTGTTCTCTAAAATCAAAGAATGAATTTTAGGAACAACAGAGGTGAAGAGTAGAATATATTTGTTGAGAGAAAGCTTCTGTCTGAAGAGAGACAGAAGGGGTCCCGAGCACGTTGCCTAGGACTCTGTCTTTTCCAGGGACTTTTATAGAGTAAAACCATGGGTTCAAGGTGGGGGAAGACTGGGAGCTCACAAGGCAGATGGGCATGAGATGGGACATAAGTATAGTTAGCCAATAAAATCAATAGTTCAGGTAAAATTGATTACATTAGGGACAAATGGGAAAGCAAGTCACATAGGAAGCAGGCATTCTTGGAGTTGTGACCTTTACCCTAGAAGGATGGGATAGTGGCTCCAGGGCAAGAGGGAGCTAATTAGAATATCAATCCCCAGGATGTAGATGCGTGTTTGATTCTTTGTCTTGAGATCTGGCCACAGCAAGAGGTGTGTGTCCCCTACAAGGTCATCAGACATCTGGTCGTCTGTGCCAGCTTCTTCGAGGGCTTAGCCCTGTCTGACTGCTTATAATATTTCTAACTGGCTCAGCTGCCTGTAACAGTGAGGGTTCATTTTCCCCTATGCTAATGCTGCTTTGTGCTGGAGCCTCCAGTGTCACCCTCGTGTGTAATATAAACATGTGTTCTCACACTTTCCAGCTCCCTTTGTGACAGAGCAATTCATAAGTAGGGTATTAATTAAGCCCCGTTCTTGTTAATATTTTCGTATATTAATGATTTTTTTCCTAATATGGATCTTAAAGATACGTCCTTAGTTAATTTAGGCTGCTATAATAAACTACCATAAACTGGGTGGTTTTTAAACAACAAAAATGTATTTCTCACAGTTTTGGAGGATAAGAAGTCCACGATTAAAACACCAGCAGAGGTGTCTGGTGATGGCTCACTTCCAGGTTCATAGATGACATCGTCTTACTCCAATTTTAGTATATGTACTGCCGAAGCAAGCATGACATCGCCTTGCTGTTTCTTGATACGTTGGAAAGGACAAGGAGTTTTTTGTGAATATCTTTTTTTCCCCCAAGAAATAAAGGTGCATAGCAGAGATCTGGAATGACTAGTTGCTCTTTAAGAACAAAAAGCTCATACTCTCCAGCTAGCCACCATTTTATTAGCCAAAGCACGGGAAGAGTAGGGTGGTTTTCCTGGAACAGTGTAGAAGCAGTGGTAGAATGGGCAAGTTTCACATTCTCTTGGGCACCTTTTATAAGGCTCCTAATCCCACTCAAGGGGACTTCATGTTCTTGACCTAATCACCTCCCAGAGGAGCCATCTCTTCATAACATCACTTTCGGGGTGAGGATTTCAGCATAGGAGTTAGTGGAGAGTACAAACATTCACACCATTGCAGACATTAAAAGGAGTCACTGTTTTCTTTCTCATGAGAACTTGCTTGTTTACACTGAATCTTGGGGCTGTAGATCTTTTAATAAAAGCAAACCCTGCATCCAATTTAATGCATTATAGGATGAATTTTATAAACTGCTAGTTAGCAAACTGTGCAAAAGGTCACACAGAAAATGATAATACCGTCATCTTTCTGAACAGGACAGTTCTGAATCCAGCTTCTCCACTGACCCATATGTGGTATAGCTTAGGATCCTCTTCCCAGTCAATTACTTGCAGAAGAACCTGCTTTTTCGGTTGCTACCAGTGCTGAATGACCCTGAAGATGTCACTCCTACAAAAATAACTGTACCTCCTGTGCCCTAGAGGGACAAGTAGAGGGGTAATGGTCAGAACAGTGCTGTTTCTATGCAGTGCTGTATGAAGGAGCAGAACCTAGTGTTTTAAGATCCTGCTGGCTCCTGTGAGGCTAGGAAGGATGCAGTTGTAAAGGATGGAACCCAAAATGAAGATAGTAATGTTGTTAATATCGATGCTCCAAATAACATCATATTAACAATCACAAAGTGAAACTATAGGCTACAACAAAAAATAATGAAAAATAAATAATAGTGAAGGACTTAATTCATCTTTCTCAGTCTGCAACATATCAAATAGATAAAATACAACTATGAATATAGAAGACCTAAGTAATGTCTTGTGACTTTGGTTGCTACATATCAAGCTGCACACTGAAAGAAGAGAGGACATTTTATTTTATCTATTTTTAAATTTTATTTTAAAGAGGGTAAAATTAAACATAATAAAAGAGAACATAAGAAAACAATGTAAGAGATACAGATTTCAAAGCAAGACAACCGGAGATCTTCACTATCATATTGTCTCTGTTTTCTTCCAAATAGTTGTCCATATCTTCACATACAGTGAATTCATACAAAACAACAGTATGAAACTGATCAGAACAGGATGATGAAGGCATTTTAGGTCTTCAAGACTAGACAATAGGGAAGTCAACAATAGCTGTCATAGTGTCTGTCATTCTCTTCAAAATAGCTGTCCATACCTTCATGTATGTTGAAATGAAACAAAACAGATTAAAATCACTCTGAACAAAGAATAATAGTATTGCTGGATTTCACATCATGATGCTATGGAATCAGCACTGGGTACCTCAGTGTCTCTTTTTCTTCAAAGTACTTGTTCATTTCATTGTGCATTATACAATCAGTTCTCATAAACTGTTTAGAAGTTCTACACATGCATGAGTCTCTGCATGTATATCTATCCTTTTTCTGTGTTAGAGGGAAACACAAAACAAAACAAGACAAAACAAAACAAATTCCTAGTAAAACATGAAACGAAAAAGACATAAGTACACCACAGTACAAGGTGATTTACAATGATTACTATGATGTCTCTTGTTATCTTCAATAGAATTGTCTATATCATCAGGCATGGTATAATTGAACATAGGTGTACATAACAATATTAATAAAAACAAAACATTGGAGACATTATAAGACTTCAAAAGCAGGTAATAGTCAAACCAGAGTGGGTATCCTAGTGAATCTTGTCATCTTCAGAGTATTTGCCTATATTCTCAGACTTGATACTGTCAGTCATAACAGATTCAAATAAAATCAGTCAAGACAAAACAGCGATCTAAAAAACCAGATTCAAATAAGATTAGTCATAATAAGACAGTGTAAGTAACACAGGGCTTCAGATTTAGTTAATGGGAAATTAAGGATGGTTATCGTAGTATATCCTGCTATTTTTGGGATAGCTGTCTGTGCCCTCAAATCTAGCACAGGTAGACAGACTGGAACAGAATATAATTAAACTAAACCAAGTGATGAGAATAATGTGGATTTTAAATTCTGATACACTGTTAACAATGAAGAGAGGACATTTTAAAAACAGGTCATTGGGAAATTTTTTAGAATTGACTATTAGACAATAGAGCAGAGGTAGTAAAAATAGCAATTAGAAACACCTAAGAAAACACTATCAATTAGACATATAATTTAGGTCAAAGAGGAAAACTGAAATGCAACTAGAATACCTAACAAATAATAGTTAAAATACTGTATATTTAAGGGATACTTTTTATAGAAAATTCTGGACAATTTTATAGAGTTATATAAAATAACTGTTAAAACTCACCATACATTCTTTTAAAAGAAACCTACATGAAAGAAACAATGGATAACTCTTTACACTGTTGATATATTTATCTCAGTTCCAAAAATCAGCATCTTAAGGAAAGAAGCTCTAATAGAATTCCTGTTTAAGTTAGGAACATGAAAAGGACATCAACTATCATATCTTTGGAGATAACAGCTAACAGAATTAGAAGTAGAAAATAGAAATATGTATCTATATGTATATCTATATATATATCTGTATGTATCTGTATCTGTATGTATCTATATGTATATCTATATGTATGTCTATATGTATATGTATATCTATATCTATATCTACATCTATATCTATATAAAAATGTAGCTGGGCATGATGGCCATTTCCTGTAGTTCCAGCTACTTGAGAGATTGGCCTGAGAGAATCATTTGAGCCCAGGATCCAGCCTGGGCAACATATTGAGACTGTTTTAAAAAAATCCTTAAAAAAATAGAAATGTAAAACTGTAAAGGGTAGATAATTATTTTCTGATGATATTTTTATTTAATTGGTGATCCGACTAAAACCGACTAAAAACAGCATTAACACTAAGATAATTCCGGAAAGTAGCTAGGTACAGAGTTAATTTGTAGAAATCAGTAGTAGTCATATATAAAAATTTGGATTTGTTAAGAGACAATAAAAATAACTTACTTGTTACAGCAACAAAAAAAAATACAGAAATTTAACAGGAAAAATGTAAGGTATATAAAAGAATATTTTATTTTATCTAAATTATCAAATTTATTGGTATGAGGTTGTTCATAACATTCCCTTATCCTTTTGTTTTATTGATATGAATGCACATACTATAAATCTTTCCACTTAAAATGTATACTTTAGTGGCTCTTATCATACTCAGAATTGTGTAACCATCACCATAATCTAAGTGTAGATACTTTCTTCACTCACAAAAGAAGCCCTAGACCCATCCACAGTCATTTTCCCATAAATGTATGGGTTTTTGGACTCTTCAGTTCTGGTCCAGTCATCTTTATGTCTATCTTTACACACTATAGGTTTTTCAAATCAGAGAAGGATAAATCTTCTTTTTGTTTTTTGAGATTATTTTGACTGTTACTGGCCTCTTAAATTTCCATATGAATTTTATGATTAGCTTTTAAGTTTGCTCAAAACTAGTTTGGATTTAGTAGGGATCTATAAATTTTCATTTTGGAAGGTAGTACCATTTTAATAGTGTTGCCCTGTGATCAGTGAATGTAGGATATCTTTTCATTTATTTATATCTGAAATTCTTATCATGTTTTATAGATTTTCAGTGTGCTATTATTAATATGATTTTTATTTTAATATTTTATTTATATTTATAATTATTCATATGTTTTCAGTGCTGTTATAAATGGAATCATTTTCTTAATTTCTCTCTTGGATTTTCACTAGTATATAGAGATACAATTTTTTTTTTGGTACCAGGGATTGAACTTACCACCTCACACATGCCGTGCAGGTGCTTGTGCTGCTGAGCTAAATCCCCAGCCCAAGATATAATTTTTTAAATATTGATTTTGTGTACAAAATCTTGCTGTACTGATTTATCCTAATAGTTTTTAGTAGATTTCTTAGAACTTACTACATATATGATCAGGTCATCTTGCACTTAGAAATAGTATTATTTTATTCCAGTCTGGGTGCTTTTTGTTTCTTCCATAATTATTCAATTAAAACTTTTGTTATAGTATTGATTAGAAGTGGTGACATTCTTGTCTTATTTCTGATCTTACAGGTAAAACTTCTAGACTTTCACCATTATGATATTAGCTGTGGACTTCATGTAAATTTTGAAGATGTTCTCGTATATTATTTTTTTTTTTAGTGATTTTTAATCATCAGAGGGTGTTGGGTTTGGCAAAGGTCTTTCATGAGCCAGGCGTGGTGGCACACTCCTCTAATTCTAGCACTCTGGAGGCTGAGGCAGGAGGATCTTTGCAAGTTCAAGACCAGCCTGGGGTACAAAGTGAGCCCAAGGCCAGTCTGAACTGCATAGTGAGATCCTGTCTCAAACACACACACACACACAAAGATCTTTTCTATATACTTTGAGATAATCATATGATTTTTGTCCTTAAATATTCATTTAATTTGATGTATTACATTAGTTGACCTTACATTCCTGGAATAAATCTTATATTGTGGTCACAGCATATAATCATTTTTGTATTTTCTTGGGTTTGACTTGCTAGTGTTTTATTGAGGAATTCTGTGTCTATATTCATAAGGATATTGACCTGTAGTTGTCTTTGTGATGTAGTTATCTAGTTTTGGTATGATAGTAATATTGATCTTATAGAATGATCTAGGAAATGTCTCGTCTTCTTAGATTTTGAAAGTATTTGTGATAGATGCTTATGAAGGCTTCTTTAAATGTTTGGCAGAGTTTATCAGTGAAGCCATCTAAGCCTGGATTTTTGTTTGCAGCCCCCCACCCCACCCCAGGGCTTGAACCCAGGGCCTTTGCACTGAGCTACATCTCCAGAGTTTTTTTAATCCATTTTATTCAAAGATAAATAGAAAAAAAGAAGAAGAAGGGGAGGAGGAGGAGGAGGAGGAAGAAAAAGAAGAAAACGAATAAATTTTAAAGCACGTTAATCTGGGGATAACAATGCTACATGCCTTGTGCGTTGTCATCCCCAAATCATTCACCCAGAGCACAGGACATCTGCATTCAATTGTCCAAACAATACCAGCACAAATCTTTCTCTTCAGCAAATTCAGAGAAATCAGTAGTATAACTATCTTAACTATTTCATATATATGTATATGTATATATATATATACACACACACACACACACACATATACATGTATTTTTTCTTTCATTCTCACACTAATGAAACAATACAATGTTTATACATGTGTATCTTATTTATTTCACTAATGAGTATGTTCTTAAGGTGCATCCATTTACCTATAGAAGTGTCCATTTTATCTTTATTTATTTTAATAAATAAGTGGATACAATGGAGTAGTACTCTGTTGTATAAAAATGCCACATTTTAAAAATCTATTCCTCATTCGGTGGGCATTTATGGCGTGGTGTTTCCAAGATCTAGCTATTATAAACTGTGCTGCTATAAACATGGGTGCACATACATCACTGTAGTGTGATGTTTTTAATTCTTTTGGGAAGATACCCAGAAGGGGAATAGCTGGGTTGAATGGGACCTCCAGTCCTAGGTTTTTGAGGAATCTCAACACTGATTTCCATAGTGGTTGTATCAGTCTGCATTCCCACCAACAGTGGAGAAGGGTTCCTTTTTCCCCACAGCCCCTCTAACATTTGTTATTGCTCGATTGCTTGATAATAGCCATTCTTTCTGGGGCAGGGGTGGAATCTCAGTGTTGTTTTAATTTGCATCTCTTGAGTGACCGGTGATGTTGAACATTTTTTTGCATGTATTTATTTGGTGTTTGTATTTCTTCATCTGAGAAGTGTGTATGGATCTAAGATGCCCATTTTTAGATTGGGTCTTTAAATCTGGGAGGACTGATTTTTTTTTTTTAGTTCTTTGTACTCAGTAGTAATCCTTGTCAGAGGAACAGCTGGCAAACATTTTCTCCCATGTTGTAGGTTCTCTCTTCACTCTGTTGGTGGTTTCTCTTGCTGTGCAAAAGCTTTTCAGTAGTGAGATCCAGTTGTTGATTCTTTGTGATAGTTCCTGTGCCATGTGGGTTTTGTTCATAAAGTCTTTGCCTACACCAGTGTCTTGAAGAGTTTTACCTTCTTTATCTTCCAGCAGATTTAATGTTTCTGTTTTAATATTAAGATCTTTGATCCATTCTGATTTTAGGTTAGTACATGGTCAAAGATATGGGTCTAGTTTTAATCTTCACCACGTGTAGAGCCAGCTTTTCCCACACCATTTATTAAAGAGGCTATCTTTCTTCCAGTGAATGTGTTTGGTACTTTTATCAAAGATAAGGTGGCTTAGTGTGTCTGCAGTTGTTTCTACATCTTCTAATCTGTTCTATTGATCTTTGGGTCTGGGTTTTTTTTTTTTTTTTTTTTTTTGGCAGTACCACAGTTTTTATCATAGTAGCTTTATAGTATAATTTCAAATCTGGAATTGTGATGCCTGCTGTTTTGTCTTTGTTGCCCAGAATTGCCTTTGCTATTCTAGGTCTCTTCTGGTTCCAGATGAATTTTCAGATTGTTCTTTCTAAAATGCTATTGAAATTTTCACTGGGATTGCACTGCATCGTATAATAGTTTTAGAAATGTGGCCATTTTCACTATATTTGTTCTTTCTACCCAAGAGCACAGGATATCTTTCCATTTTTTTTTTTTTTCAATCAGTACCGGGGATTGCAAGGCAGGCGCTTATTCCGCTGAGCTAAATCCTCAGCCCCCTCCATTTCCTAATATTCTCTTCAATCTCCTTTTTCAGAATACTGTAGTTTTCAAAGTAGAGGTCTTTTACATCTTTTGTTAGATTGACTTCTAGGTATTTCATCTTTTTTAAAAAAAATTTTATTTAAAGAGAAAAATCAAAAAAGAAAACAACCAAACCAAACAGAAAAAGGGTAGCAGCAATACAGAATTCCAAAGGCAAAAAATAAAAGAACCACATAATAGCAACAAAACAAAAACAGAAACACTAAGAAATCGCCACTTGATAGGTTACATACTGTCATCATTGGAAATAGTTGTTCAAGTTACAAAATTAAAGTACACAAAGTAGACATTCAATCAGTGAGACTATTAACAGTTCTGCTCAACAATCTAACAAAAACAGTAATGTGGTCATCTATCTTACACACTTAAACATACATTCAGTTATATCCTTTAGAGCACTTTCTTTTCCCCTCTTTTATATATATATATATATTTTTTTTTTTAAATTTTATTTTAAGGAGGGTAAAATTAAACAAACAAAACAGAACAGAATGGGACTTAAGAAAGCATAAATTTCAAAGCTATACAACCAGGGATCTTCACTATCTGTCATATTGTCTCTTGTTTTCTTCCAAATGGTTGTCCATATCTTTGTATATGGGGAGCTCATACTAAATACCATAGCCAATTTTTTCACAAGATGTGTAGTTAACTGGCTCCCACTTGCTAGGCGGGGAAGACATGGGACAGGACGACATGAGATGTCTGATTCTCAGCCTGCCCACCAGCAGGATTACAGCCGCCCCTCAGAGAGAGGTGGAGCTCCTTGTTCTCCCGGCACCCCAAGTCAACTGCATGGTGCAGGTCCCAATGCATCAGGGTCTCTCTCCTTCAGGCTGCCGAAAGTCTGCCACACTCTCAGCCACCTTCCAGAGAGGGGAGGAGTTCCTTGTTCTCCTGGCACCCCGAGTCAACTGCATGTGCAGGTCCCGACGAGCCAGGGTTTCTCTCCTTCAGGCCACTGTAAGTCTGCCACACTCACAGCTACCCCCCAGAGAGGGAAGGAGCTCCTTGTTCTCCTGACACCCTGAGTCAACTGCACAGTGCAGGTCCCGAGGTGCCAGGGTGTCTCCCCTGCAGGCCCCCAAAGTCTGCCATACTCACCTGCTATTTCTTTCTGATGAATTGACCATTCCATTTCCAAAGTTCTGAAATGGCCATCAGACCACAGAAAGAATTCTCTTTAGGCTCCTGTTTGAAACCAGCAGCTACAGCGATCTGCTGGCCTTGATTCAGGGCCATATTTCATCTTTTTTTGGATGCTATTCTAAAAGGTATTATTTCCCTTGTTGCTCTCTCAGTGAGTTTGTTATTCGTGTACAATAGAAGACTATTGATTTTTGAGTGTTGACTTTGTAAGCAGCTATGTTACTTAATTTTCTTATTAAATCTAGAAGTCTTTTGGTGGAGTTTTTGGGATCTTCTAATGTAGAGTATCATGTCATCTGCAAATAATGATAGTTTAACTTCTTCCTTTATTCCTTTTACTTTTTCTTGTCTTTCTTTTCCTGGTTGCTAACTGCAAGCCTGTCTTCAGTATCTAAGATCCTATCCTCACATTGGCCTAATCTGCTTCAAATACTTTCAATTCAGTTTTTTTTCTCTTGGATATCTGCTTGAATCTGCTTTATGGATTCCATTTCTTTCCTATGATGTGCTTACATAATTTGTGTAAGCTCATCTATTTTTTTATCTGTGTCTCCTGTAACATCGCTAAGCATGGTGTATTTTGGTAATCTCTGTAGTTATCTAAGAGATTATTTCTGATTTCATTTTTTACAGAGCCTCATTCAATTGCTTTGTTGTTTCCACTTCAGAGAGACCTGGTCTGGGGGGCTTTTGGATTGTCCTACCTCACTGCCTCCTGGGTTTGCCTTTGGTGAACTGGATGTCTGGGGTTGCATTTTGTTTAAGTGTCTTCTCCTTTCTTTTCTTTTTTTGTTTAATTCCAGGAATGATGCTTTTAAGTTGCCTATGGTGTTAAGTTGCCTATGGTGGGTTGCTTTATTGGTAGTATTTAGGACACTTAGGTGATGATTACTTCTCTGAGGTATCTTTCAGGTGTAGCTAGTTTTTGGATTTTGAGTCTGTTGGAAGATCTTACATCTTCAGTTTGTTGGAGATGAGAAGTTGTTTGGCCTACTCCCTGATTCTTTGGCACTGTGCACAGTGTTTTCTGTGACCCTTAGTTAATGTCAGTCATGGGTTATCAGAGCCAACAGCTGTTTAGAACAAGTATGTCAATTTTGGCTGTATTGGTACCAATAGCATCAAACACAACCTAGAAAACAACAAACTGAGCTAACCCTTAATTTGCAACTTTTTAACCGTAGATTTGTGATTATAACAAAATGTAAAACAAGCCAGATAATTATATGCAGTATGTAAGTCTGTAATGTGTCAATTTTGCCCTTGGGGTTAAAATTTAAAATGGATTAAGGAGAAAATAGAGAGGCGGAAAAAGAGAAAGAGATTAGAAGTAAAGTTAGAGAACAAAGGGGGATCCCACCAACTTGGGGAAACTGGTGCAGAAGACTGAAGGAAAAGATAGGTAGAAGAGATAAAAGGTAAAGCAGAACAGAACCACACCCACAAAGAGGTTAGGAATCACTCTCACACTCATTAAAACAAACAAACAATGAAAGAGAAAGAAATAAAAAACAAACTGAATAAAACCAAACCAAACAAGCAAACAAGAAAAAACAAAACAAAACAAAACAAAACAAAAATCCACATGCACACACACACACACAAAAACCAAATAGCCTGCTTCCAGGATTCTCTCTGGATTCACTAGTAGACAACCTGTGGAGACAGTCTCGAATCGTGCCGCTGTATCCCAGCTGGCCAGTGCTGCTTTATGGTGGAGTAGCAGATAATCTTAGCAGGCCGGCCCTGAGACCAGACCCATTGGGTTTGCCACAGTCCAAGCAGTTTCCACAGCTCTGTGCCCAACTAGGGGCTGCTGGAGGAAGCTGGCAGCAATTCTGGTTCTGGGCTTATCCTGCCAGACTCCAAAAAGGCTCCGGCCAACCGCTCTCTCTTCTGTGAGAGGACTGAGTCCTCTTCACTCACTGCCAGCCAGTGCAGTCCTCCTTGTCTGCCGCTCCCTTCCACTGCTGCATCTCTCTGCAGAGGCCTCTGGGGCCACCAGCCGCCACCATCACCATGACCTTGTTTCCCCAGATTCTGACGACAACTCTCGTGCAGTGAGTCCGGCTCCTGGTGAAGGTGCTGCCAGCTACCGCCACCTTCTTCACTGAAGCTTTTCTTTTTACTCTCTCTGTGGGCTTCAGTTCACACTTAAGATTCTTCCTGGGTTCAGAGGCCCTACTTCCTTCCTCCTCATCTTCCTTACAATGCTATATTCCAGCATCTGGATGGTGACTCTCTGAGAGGCCTTTTTCTCCGCTGCTTACTGTTCCGCCATCTTCCCGGAAGTTTCCAGCTCTTTTTTATTTTGAGACGTTGTTCTGTCAAGTTGTTAATTTCCAAGGCTGGGCTCGTACTGAAGATCCTGCTGCTTTAGTCTTCCAGTGTGCTGGGATCTCAGCCTAATCAGGTTTTCTGTTCTTGAATCGGTTAACATAATTTGTGTCTCTCTAGGAGTTTGTCCATTTTATCTAGTTATCTAGTTTGTTTGTATATAGTTGTTTATATTATTTGCTTATAGTCTTTTTTCCTGATGTATGGTTGATAGTGATGGCCCCTCTTTAATTCCTGGATACAATAATTTGAGTGTTATTTTTTTCTTGGTCAGTCTAGTTAAGGATTTATCTTTGTTATTCTATTAATGTCAATAGGATCTATGGTAACAACACTTCTTTGTTTCTTGATGCTGGTAATTTTAACTTCCTTTTTCCTTTATGTGTCTATGGTATACATATCTATGTGTATGTTTATATATATATATATATACACACACACACACATATATGTAACTGCAGATATATATAAAGGACAACTAAGATATACAGTGAATGTTTAAATTTTTAAAAAATTTATTCAATAAGAGACACACTACCATTAATGTCACTCAGAATACTTTCCCCTACTTGAAACACACTTATCCCATCATTTTTGCCACTTTGTGACTCAGTGCTGCAAGTGCTTTTTCATGTCTCTATGAGGTGTCATCAAAAATACAGAGACTGCTGCTGCCAAGTGCCACCGAAGGGAAGGAAGCCCTGTAAAAATAGTGTGGTGTGTCCTCATCCACCTTGCTCACTAGTGGCACTGTACAACTTCTGGCTCTTTCCTAAAGTCAAAATAACTATGAATAGGTAAACATTTTGGATTGATTCAGCACATCGTGGCAGCCACGACAGTACAACTAAAGACATTCATGAAAGAGGACTTGCAGAGCCGCCTCATAGCTAGGGCGATAGCTCAGTGGACAGCGCCTGCCTGGCAAGCACAAGGTCCTGGGTTTGATTCCCAGAATAGTTTCATAATGTGGCAGAAATGATGAGATAAATGTGACTAAGCAAGTAGGAGTATTTTGAGGCAGATTAATTGTAACATGCCTTTTACTGCAATAAATTTTTTATATTGAAATATTTTTATTACATTGTACACACACACACACACACACACACACACACATGATAGATGGCATGTGATAGAATACACCAAGAATTGAGTAATATTGGTTGCCTCTGGAGACAGGAATTGAATGGCAAGCCAGGGGTTAGTGGAAGGGAAACTTCACTGATTATTTTCCCCCACATTTTGATTTTTGTATTTAGTGACAGTGTTCTTTAAAATAACTTAAAAATGTCCTGACCAAATGAAGACCATGACTGTGTTAGAGGCCTGAGGGTTTTTTTTTTGGTACCAGGGATCGAACTCACAACGTCGTGCTTGCCAGGCAGGCACTTAAGCCACTGAGCTAAATCCCCAGCTTTTTTTTTTTTTAAGGCAGGGTCTTACTGTGTATTCCAGGAGGCCTAGAATTCACTGTGTATCTCAGGTTGGCCCTGAATTTGTGGCAGACTTGCCTGAGTATCCTGAATGTTGGAATTACAGTGATATACCACCATACCCAGCTCACAACCTGAGATTCTTGACCTTGACTTGTTTTCTTCTACCTGTCACTTTTTTTCTTTCCCTTTGTAGGTCCTTCTGGACCAGTCTATTATGAGAAAGCTTCAGGGTGAAAAGTTCTAATTCTGTTTTCCTGTCTGGGATGATAAACGCTTTTTATCTCTGGTCTTCACAGAACGACCTGCTGGTTGGTCTGAGTCTGTCGTTGAGGAAGACACATCTGAGCTTGAGCCTGTCTTCCCCAGGTAAACCTCTCTGGTTCTCTGTAGTCTTCAGTTTAGCCCCTGCCTAGGTGTGTGTGAGATTCTCTGAGGTTGTCCTGAGGCTGATCTGGGGAGCACTTTTATAACTCAGGCTTATAAGGGGCATACAAATGCACAGAAGCCAGAGGTGACTCACTCATGTTCTTGCCGACAGAAAGCTCATTCACTGCTTCCTTGGGGGTAGGGGCGGGACACAGCCTTACAGCAAAGCTTGCTGGTTCCTAGATGGGCACATTGGGTTTATTTTACCAGGTTGCCAGTGGAGAATGAAGAACAATGTCAGGGGTCTCACTAGTCTGATTTTAGCTAAGATGGCTAGCCTCTAATTAACATGGAAAAAATTTGTTGGGTTTAAGTTATTTGGGAGCATGGCATAAAAAAACTTAGTAAAACTCACAGAAAAAGTGACTAGAGGTAAATGTGATCATTTTTGTTGATTGATCTCTCCCCCTCCATCCCTGTAGGACTGTAGGCACCATCCAGCACTGCCTGCACCTGACATCAGTGTATACCCATTTCCTGCCCCAGCATGGCCGCCCAGAGGTCACCACAATGCCTTTAGGTCTTGGAATGACAGTGGATTATATCTTTTTCTCTGATGAGTCCTGTGAGAATAGGAACAGAACTGGTAAGCTTGTTGGAGCCTCAAAGCCACTTCCTAATCCTGGGAATAGCTGAAGCATTTGGTGGTGTGACTTGGGCTGCTGAGACCTGACCTGGGTCTGGGCGTCCTTATTATTCTCCCTGTAGGCTACCTGCCTGCCTTCTTTTTTTTACCCTTGAAACATCAGAGAGAGGTGGGTGGAATAGTCAGTCTCCATCCCTGATTTAAAGGAAATAGAGCACCAGGAGGTGATTAGATTTGTTCAGGGGCACCTAGTCAACGGATTTGGTAAGGTTAGAGATCCAGTTTCCTCTCTCCTTACCCCAAACCAGCAGTCACAGCAGTTTACCACTTATCGATACTATCATGGGGGTCTCTGAGGAAATGCATGAAGTGGGCTGGGTGGGGCCAGCCAGGGGGATGTGGGGTATAGAAGACATGGTTCCAGAGCCTGCCCTGCCTGCTGGGCAGTATGGCTGGGGCTCTTCTACCCATTGGCTTCTGCTTTGTGCCCCAGATGACAGGCTGGTTCGAGATGGAACTCTCAAACTGCTGGGCCGCCTCTCCCTCCTCTCTGAAGAGATTCTCTGGGCTGCCAATGGCTTGCCCAATCCCTTCTGCTCTTCAGACCATCTCTGCCTGCTAGCAAGCTTCAGCATGGAAGTCACCGCTCCGTGACAGCCCAGGGGAGAGAGCTTCTCTACTGGAAGAGCTCACTGGATCAGTGACTGTGGAAATTCCCTGTGCTGTGGAAACTCACGTCCCTCTTCTCATTCCCTCCAGCGTGTCCACATTCTCACTTCTGGTCCCTGCCCTGCCCCAGCCTCTCCCTGATCCTGTGCCACCTACTCAGTGGTCCTGGGAGAGGCAGAAGAAGCAGGGTTCCCTCTTCCCTTCATGTACCTGGTGCTCCACTTTAACTTTTAATTACCAGGGTTTGGGAGCTTTTGATCTTATTGGTTATTTGCTTTCAGGCTGTTTCTTGGGGGTACCTTCTGACCCAACCTTCCTCCTGTCTTCATGACCTCTGGGCCCAACCGTCTTGCCAGGATGCACACAAGATGTGTGTCCTCTTGGGCTGGGGCTGCCCACCACTTTCTACACAGAGCTGTGGGCTTAGGGGAGGGTAAGAGCATGTCCCTGTGGCTGGATGTTGCCAGATGGCAACAGGGTGGGGCCCTTTCCCTTTATCCTTTGAGTTCCTCTAGTCAGTCTTCCTGCCAGCCAGGGCATACTTGTTATCTGGGTTCTGGGAACGTATGGGCCTCAAGCCTGGCAGCTGGATGGGGGATGGTGCACCACCTGCTCAGTGGGCTCTTGCCTCTGTCCCAGAGCTCCCCATAGTCCCCAGGCTGCCCTAAGGGAGGCAGAAATTCGAAGCCTTGTGTCAGATTCAGTGGACTGGGACCATGGTGTGAAGTTTAAAAGTTTGAGGATGAGGAATCTTGTCTCACTGGACTCAGCGGCAGGGAGTCAGGTGGAGTCCTGGGAGGAAAGAGCAGATAGGCTCTGCAGCTGTCTCCGGTATGACTCAGAAAGTAAGGGGCTGCCTGTCTTCCTCTGCACACCTAGGAAGCAGTTTTCTGTTCTTTCTTCCTTTTTTACCACTTTAGACTTTTTACCACCTCCCTCTTCCCCCATCCCTTCCATGCTCTCTGCAGAAAATCTTGCTAGGTAGTTCATGCCACACTCTCCCAGAAAAATGGTGGCTTTGAGCGAAATTAATATCAGAACTGTGGGTGGCAGTGCTTGAGGATTACTCTATCCAACAAGGCCTAGGTGGTTTTTGCCTCTGTTTTCCCTCCCCTGACACAGTGCCCTGGCCCACTCAGGGACCCCCTAGCCTATACCACGTTGCCTGCCTGCCTTATTCTTTCATTGCTGGGGGGTGGCCTGGGCTGCTCCTGGGCTAGCGCTTCCCCTAGTCTCCCTTAACTCAGAGTAGCTGCTGGCCCTTGTCAGTTTGCCTTGCTGTTCTCCCCCTTAGCCATCAGATGAGGCTGAAGGGAATGGCTAGGAGGCTGAAGTTAGGGACAGTGGGCTAGAGTTTAATGTTCTTTCCTTTTTTTTTTTTTTAAAGCCAAAGACCCAACTTGAATTGTGTATTCCTGGTTGTAAGTTTTCCATGCCTAGGTTTTGGGGGGTTTTCTATGTGTGTATATTTTTTAGCTTTGTTTTTTGGGTCATGGCATGAGCCTGTCTGAGCCCCAGGCCTGTCAGACCATGCCCCACTGTTCACTTTGGCTCCCTCTCTGTCCCTGGGCATTTCCTGAGACGGCCCCAAGGCAGTGTTCCGTTGGTCCCTAGGATAAGGGGACACCACTGGTATCTTTTGCCTGAAATGCAGGGTGAAAAACAGCCAAAGATGGCAGGGGCCAGAGCTTGACTTTTCCTTGTTTTGTTTGTTTCTGTTTTAGAAATGAAATAGGGGTTTTAAATGGTCATTTAAGCTGCACTCTGCAGTCTGCAGAACTGAGGTAACTTTTTCCAAATAAAGGTTTACCTTTCCTCATTGTTGATCTTTTCATTAGGACCTTGAAGAGAAGGGGATTTTGAGAGAGGTCTGGAAGAGGAGGTGGGCAGAGAGGCAGAACTGAGGAGCTTTGGACTTTGGGGTGGGGGTCTCAAGATTTAAAGCTTCTGTAATCTACTGCTATTAAACTCCCACTGCTCTAGGCCTGGAGGAACAGGATTTGAGTGAAGCTTCCGGCTTTTCTGGGGTACCACTCCCCTCTCCAACCCCACCATGTGAGCCGATAACCGCTCTGACCTCCTTAGTTGTTATTCCAAATGCTTTTGTTGTTATTCCATATGCTGCCCCAGGCCTCCCTGTGGCCCAAACCACTTCTTGGGAGGATCTGTTTGGAAAGTGGGGAAGGATGTGTGTTTTCCTGGTCAAAACTATGGCGGCTGCATGAGGCAGGATGCGTGTGGCAGATGCCTCTTGCTGAGTGTTCTTCTGATCATCTCTTTTGCATTCTGGAGCCAGGGCTGAGCTGTGGGCCATCTGTTGCTGGAAACATTTCTCCTCTTTGCAAAGCCCACCTCTGCTGGTATTTTTGTCCTTTTCCAGCCTCCCTGTGCAATAAATTCAAGCAAGGTCGTGTGAAACCAGGTGTAGTTTTCTGCCTTAGCTGAGCAGATTGTTAGACCCTGTACTTGACCTTTGAGTCATTCTTTAGGAGTTCAAGTTATCTGAAAACCATCTGGTGTTTCTGATGTACTGTCTGGGTTGGGATCCGTTAATTTCATAGAAAATTTAGCCAGGGATTAGGAATACCACTCATCATCTTGTCCAGGTTGGTTCATGACTGTAGATAAATTACTTTATCCTTCAGCATTTCAGTTTACATCCCCTGGTGAAATGAAAATTAAAGTAATACTCATTTCTATTTGTAAGGAATTTTCAGATCTGCTTTGTTTGTGCTGTGACAAGAAAGGGATGCTTCGAATTCCAGAGAATGATAGTAGATGTTAGGGTAGTGATGGCAAGTATTTTAGAGCTTTCAGTGATACAGTGACTGCAACACATATGCTATAGGTTCGCCCCACTATGTTAGAAGGTAGGTAGTTTTCCCCACTTAGGCTGGATTTGGCCCTTGGGTTTAGGACTATTTGAAAGCTCCAAGCTTTTATTTTTTAAAAAAAATTTTTTTTGAGATAGGGTCTTGCTACGCAGTGCAGGCTGGCTTTGAATTCACTTTGTAGTCAAGGCTGGTCTCAAACTCACTGTGATCCTCCTGCCTCAGCCTCCCAAGTGCTGGGATTACAGGCATGTACCACGATGCCCAGCCTGAAGGCTCCAAGCTTTGAGGTGTGGTCCCTTCCTGGTATTGGAGACTCCAGTTAACTTCAGTCATTTAACATGGGCCCAGCACTGGCGTTAGCTGTTTACTCAGTGCTTCCACTTCCGTCGGCATAGCCAATGTACTACAGGGGAACAGTTCAGATAGTGTTGTTACCACTGAGAAAGCAAATCCCAGAGCAGTAAGTTGACAATCACGACTCTGCTTCATTTCTTGCCAGCCTAAGTGCCACGACCCATGCAGCCAATGGGGTCTTGAGAGAGGGCAACAGGAGAGTAAGAAAAATCTAGACACACATTAAAAGGAAATCTGGGACCAGGTGGCACCTGACCTCTCTGATGGAGAGGCAGTGACAACCCAGCATGGTCCGCGTCTTTATTTGTATACAGTAAAAAGGGGGGAAGTCCGCCACGGGGCTGAAGGTGCAAGGTCTCAGAGCTACAGTTCTCCAGGTCTCAGTGCTGTAGTTACCAGGGAGGAACACCAAGGCCAGACACTAGGCCTTGCTCTAGTCTCGACACCTGGTTTACGTGTCTCACCTCTGGCTCAGCCATGGCTCTGCTGCTCTCTACATCTAAGCATCTCCAAATCCAGCATTTCTGGGAGTCGGCAAGACAGGCCATCATCTATCAGGGCAGATATGCACCTGGCAGGAAGGAGCCTGGGAGGGGAACCTCAGAGGCAGCTTTAAGCTGGAGACCAAGAAGGGAAATAGTTAATTAGGGTGCTGCTGGCTTTTGTTTGGTTTCTCCTTCCAGTTCCTGGCCTGGTGTAGCTATGAAGTAAAGGATTGGTTTTTTGGCCACTTACATAAGGCACAGTAGGGCTTCACTCCTCCCAGGGAAGGAGGGCCCACCTCCTCTAATTTCCATCGGGGAGCCGCCTGAGGCCTGGGGCCCTAACACCATGGTGCACCCCTCCTATCCTCTTCTCTCCTCTTAAGCAAATGTGCAAAACTGAACTGTTGCAGACAAGCAGCACGCTGGCCTGGATGGGAAGAATGAATTTCATGTGTTTTAAAGGGAACTTTCTCCTTTGCCCCAGGAAGTTCCTATGACCTTAAGGCCTGGGCCTCAGCCAACTGTAGAAAGAATGAAGTCTCCACACTTAAGATTCTTGGAGGTTTTGTTTCCCATGACCAAATCCTTTCTGGCTGGGAACTGGAAGGCATCCATGTATTTGTGCACATTGTTGTGTGGGCTGGACTCAAGAGCTAGTACTCCAACTGACCTGAAGTGCCCTATCTTCATCACCTGCCAGGCCTCAGCATCTTTTCCCCACAGCCCCACTGGCAAACCCAAGGATTACCAGGCAGCTGGTGTCTGGGCCAATCCGCTTAATCTGTAGTTTAACTGCTTCCCAGCAGCAGCCAAAATGCCAGGTTCTGCCAGATGGGGGTGATAGAGTTTCAATCTCTTCACCTTCAGGGCTCCAAAGAAGTGCTGTCTGCATCCGAAGGTCCAACGCAATTTACATGCCCAGGTCATGTGCCTGGATTGGACACTGGACTCAGCTGCTCACTACTGTGAGCTTGAGAACCAGGGCAGCAGGGAGTAAACCAACACCCTCTCCCCAGGAAGTTGAGTTCTGATCCTCCTGTGTGCTGTGACACTTCTGCATTCTAAGAAGGTGGCCTGTCAGTGTCCACAATGAGCCTACTGGGCTCAAGACACAAAGGCTTACCTCCGCCCTCCCTCCCACAAGTATTCCCAGGGCCCTATGTGTAGGGGCTGGCTCATCAAACGCCCACTGGGCCCCTTGCTGTGTTAGCTGGGCATAAGTGTGTAAATGACTCCTTTAGGGAAGTCTGTACACCCCAAGGTAGTCACAAATTCTAGTTACCTTTGTGGAAAGGTTTTTTTTTTTTTTTTTTTAACTGTGGATCGAACTCTGGAAAGACTTTTTGAGGTATTGTTTTCAGCTGGGTTTAAATAAGCCTACAACAAAACTGCCTCTACTTAATGACATACAGTCAAGATGTTGATGGAGTACAAAAAAAAAATGCCGATGGACTCCCACAGATAGCCTTTCCTCCTTCCAGCTGCGAGCCTTCCCACCAAAGCCTGGTCATCACCACACTACTGAAAATAAGCTGTGCCCAACGGTGCTTCCAGCTTGGGTTTTATAGAGGGGGATTGGCTGGCATTAAAAAAAGTAGGAAATCCTACAGGTCTGACTTTTGCTCTTAAGCTGAATGGAGAGCAAAGACATGGGAAGGAAAGGTTAGAGCTGGAAAATGTAGTGTCTTCAGGGATACTCCCTGTGAGAGTCCTGTTCCAACTGTTTGGGCTTGTCAACATGCGAGACAGGTCCAGAGCAAAGAGGAGCAGTGGAGAAGGGGCTGTGGGTGGATGCAGAGGTGTTTTCCAAAGCTAGAGTCTAGGAATTGACGTGAAGAGGCTTTGGACCCTTGTTGCTATGGTTTCTTGAAACAAGCTCATCTTCTGGAAGGATACCCCATTCCTCCTTGTTCCTGATGGACTGTTGTGGGCTCCGGCAGGGAGAGCAGGGCTGCTGATACATCCTAGGGGCAGACTTGGGGCCCAAACCTACCATATGAGGTGGAAGGAGCCTCATTATGGCCTAATGAGAGAGATGCTCCCAGAGCAGCCTAAGACCTGAGTGCCTTGGGCAGCCTGAGAAGCTTCTCTCCTGAATGGTCACAGGTCTTGGGCTCCGCTCACCTTCATTCAGATTCCTTCTACAGCCAGTGGGGCTGACACCTGTGGGGGTGTGGTGGGCTTGGGTCCCAGCTCCCAAGGGAAAGGAGACAAGGCTTCATGTTGTGATTTCTGTCCAGCGCACACAACTGGAGCTGGAGAGACTTTATTTGTTTCAGGGGAGAAGTGAGGACAGGAATGAAACAAAATGTGAGAGTGAAAGGGAGGGGCAAATACTGCTATGCGGACAGGAAGAACGTCCAGGACAACACAGTAGCCAGACACAAGGCTGGGGTGCCCCATCCTCACCAGGCCATGGCCAAGAACACCCAGCTCTCTCTCCGCTTGTCAGACCCTGGAGCACCATGGTGGGCAAGAGGGTCACATCGAGGGCCCTGCAGCTAGCACCGTGGCAGTCCTGCTTGCCTGAGGAAGCGACTAGGAAGCTGTGGTGCCCGGCGGAGCAGACCCCCACCCCTTCAGAGCATGCCCCCTGCCCTCTACACCATCAGTAGCTGGGTGCAGCGTGACCATCCTGCATTCCGAGGCTGGGGACACAAGGCACAGGGCAAGGCCTGTGATGCTGCCGCAGCTAAGCCAGTCTGCATTCCAGGCAGGAAAAGCAGGTGCACGTGCATGTGGGCCTCTGGACACTCTACTAGCGAGAGTTCCATGGACTCCAGAGCCAGAGTCAAGCCCAAGCTGGAAAAGCGGAGCCTGAGGTGACAAAAGGGCTAGAAACCAGACACAGTCAACTTCAGGGCTCTTTATGCTGCTTGGTACGGTGGCCCTATGCCTTATCACTGCCCACAGCGACCACAGTGCTGCTGCTTTCCACACCTGGGCATGCCTGTGTCAGGATGGGGTGGCTGGCATGACGGATGAGTGTGAATGCTGTGAGGCTGCAGAGGGAGAGGACTGGCAGGCAGGCAGAAGGGAAGGCTTGCTGGGGCCAGCTTCCCTGTGTTCTGACCCTGACACCTGGCACAGGGAGCCAGGCTTTGGCAGGACCATGCAATACCCGCTCACTTGGCTACCTCTACCAAGCAACTTTCTCTGATCTCATCTTTACTCCTCAGCCCCCCCAGAAGAGGAGCTCACTGGAGTTGGGGGGAGCTGGGTCACGTCAGCCAGGCCTCTATCCCTCACAGGAAGTGAGATGAGGTGATACCATGGATGGTGACTAAGGCCCCAAAGCCCCTGCCTCTCTGCCTTCCCAGAAACCGCACAGCCAGGCCAGCCCCAGAGAGCAGAGCCCATGTAAACAGTCCAGGAGGGGAGGAGAGTTGCTACATATGAAAAAGTTAAAAATAAATTAAAAAGCACCGCTGTGTCCTGTGGTGGTCTCCACAGGCCTGAGGCCTCAGCTCAGGAGGGGTGAGTACCAGGGGGTTCCAGGGAGGGTCAGCGTCCTCCCAGACAGCAAGCGGGGTTAGGGCTCCACTCTGCTTCCTTCTGCCATGGGCTCAGGAGCCTAGGGCAGCATCTAGGGCGCTGGGACTGGGAACAGCTTCCGCCATGTCCACTGGTTCCAGCCTCTGGCTCCTTCTCACATTCCCCACTGTGCCCTGTCTTCCTGGAAATTCCCAGAGGCATCCAGGGCTGCCTGCCTGTGGATAAGCAGCTGCAACCAGAACCAGAACCAGAACCAGAAAGGAGCTCTGAAGGTGGCCAACTGTCCTTGAGTTAATGGTAAGGGACCACCATCCCCACTCCACAAGCTGAGATGGGATGGTGAGTCAGGTGTCACTATGCCCCTCATTGTTCTGGCCAGGGTGTAGCCTCAGGGCAGGTTAGGTACCTTCCCAAGGCCTCCCGGGGTGGCTCTGGCTGGGCCCTGTGGGGCTGGCTCTGGGCCAAGGGCTGCTGGTCAGAGGAGCTGCCGGCCTCCAGTGTCTTCCCAGCAAGCACTCTCATCAGCAAAGGCGTCCTTGCTCCTCCCCCCCTCTCCTCCCAGGTCCATCCGTCTCCTGGTAGGCTAGACCATCTCTGTCCTCTGGGGGAGTCTCAGCTGCCAGGGCCTCCCCTTGACTGCTCAGCCCAGCTCTGGGGAGCTCAGAACTGTCACTTTCCACTACACAGCATCGCAGTGGGACACTTCCCAGCACAAGCTCTGTCTCTACACCAGAGATTTCAAACTGGCATTCTTTTTAACCTATGCTGGGTTTTTACATTTTCAAACAAATCATTAACTCTTACAAGTCAGATTTCACATACAAATGCAGAGTTTGGGCTTTTGAAAAATCAGGTAATCTGGCTAGACCTGAGAGATGCCCCCTCCTTTAGTGGGGTATGCCCTCTTGAGTGTGCCACAGTCCCCATCCAGCCCTGCCACCCACCTCTCGGTCACCTGCTGGCCCTGTGGGCATTTGAGTTTATAGTCTTAGTTCTGGTCCCTTTTGGAAGCCCCCCATCCATCTGCAGCCTTACTGACAGTGGCCCTAACAGACTCACAGCCTCCTGCTAAAGTAAAACCCTTAACGGCCACCTCATCGAGCTGTCCTTCTACAACCTGAATCTGCTCTCCCACTTCCTGACAAGTAGCCTTCTATGCTGTAGGAACTCACTCCTCCCAAGGCATCCTGATCCTAGCCTCCCTCCCACACCCTTCTCACTTACATCCCCAGTTCTTGGGCACTGTCCCACCTCGGTGGCCACACTGCACACTTGCGCTGTATTTCTCTGTTAACTGAATCCCTAGAACCGTTCCTCGAGCTTGGCAACCTCTCTACATCCTCAGGCCCCAAAGGGGCAGGACATGAACGACTCCATCTGTTCAGGCTCTTTCCAAACACAGCCGGCCTGACCATCACTATATCCCCTTCCTAACTGGGCTGCTAAACCAGGGCAGTGGGCCTGGGGTAGAGATATCTGGAAGGAGAAGCAGCAGATGCCACTCCTGGCACTGCCAGGGGAAAGACCCAGGCTTGAGGGTTTCACCACATCATCCTGTGGCCAGCTATAGCTCGCAAAGTGGTCTGCTCAATCCCCAGTCATGCTGACCCAGTGCCTAGTTTTCTGCAGAGCCCAGACCCTCTGCAGGGAGCCCCCTGGGCTGCTGCAACAGACATGAGCAGGATGAGCCAGCAGACCTTGTTAGGGGTCTGGGACCCCCTCACCCAGGCTCCTCTCCTAGCTCTTCTACAACCTAGCCCCCTGCTGGCTATAGCACAGGGTCAGCCAGTATGCTTATGGGGTCCACCATGGCCTGAGCTGTCTCCCTACTCTTGAGCAGATGAGGCTTGCACCAAGCTCCTGATTAAGACCAACACAGACCTTTGTCAGGATGATTCCTACCCTGCTTCCCTTTCCCTGGGTCAAAATTCTGTCAGGGCATTCTGCCCAATTGGAAAAATACTTCTACCCCCACCCCAGGCCCTCCCACATGCTGATGGTGCCCAGAGATATCCTGTATAGGACACACACAAATCCCAGACAGGCACTGATGCAGGAGTACCAAGCTGTCCTCCCTCAGTCCCATGGCTCTCAGGTCTCTAAACAGTGCCCTTCCAGCCACCAGCACATCTATGTATATTTTTCCCCCAAACATTTTAAACTTCAGTGGTAGTGCTAAAAACCCCCAAACAAATACTAACTGCCTCTTGGCCAAAAGTTAGGGGCTTGGCTCAGTGGAAGGGAAGCAGCATGAGGCTGAGCTGCCACACACCCTTCCTGCGGTCCCTTGCACCCTAACAGTGTGAATGCAGCTAGTTCCAGCTGGTGGGTCCTGGTCTCTAGAAGCAGGAGGCCAAGGGTGCCAGCATCCACCTTCACACTCGGATCTGGTACCCATTGAGGTCTGGCATGGCTTTGGGCTCTGAAGGCTTCTTCTCACCCGACGGCCTGCAGGAAGAGCAGAGCAAACAAGAGGGTGTGGTGGTCAGAGAGATGGAAGACGTGGGAAGTTACAGCTGCCCAGACTGGCTCCCAGCACTCTTCTCCCAGGGGCCCTCCAAGGTGGCAGCTGAGGATGTGTGGAGGTGCGTTTCTGGAAACTGGTTACCCTGTGTGTCCTGAATGTGGTTCCTGTTCTTTCACAAGGCTCTTGTTCTTTGGTGGAGGTTAACTAATCCCACGGGAATGATAGGTAATAGCTTAAAGTATAAATCTACCTGGGGAGTCTGTCACCTAAAGATAAATAAATAAAATCTCCTAGACCAAAGTCATCAGTCATGCATGCCTGTAATCCCAGCACTTGGGAGGCTGAGGCAGGAGGATTGTTGCAAGTTTGAGACCAGCTTGAGCTACAAAATGAGTTCAAGGCCAACCTGAACTGCAAAGTGAGACCCTATCTCAAAAAGACCAAAAAAAAAAAAAAGTCAACAGTTATGGAGGCTTTGATGCCAGAGGTCTGTTCAGTTCCCCTTAATTCATACCAGAGAGGTAGCTCTTGGTTGACAGTTATATTTAAATCAAGAGCCAAAATCAGAGCAGGACTCCTCATATTTTAATGGCAATTTTTTACCATCTAGACACAGACATAACCTACACACATGGGGGCAAAAGCCATTTTCCCCAGCTAGGATGTGCAGGTCATGTTCAAACCCTCCCCAGGAAACTTCCAGAGAACTCCCAGCCCTGTTCCCACATAGCTCTGAGACTTTTTTTGGATCCTGCTGGTCCAACACAGGGCAGCCAGGGACCAGCTAAGGAGTGGGTGCTTTGGGGAAATGGCACTGCATTGCTGTGGGCAATATTAACACACAAACATCTTTACCCACCATCCCAACTTCCGTACCTTAGTAGGGAGCAAAGAGAAGGATGGGGGAGAGAAGAGAGGAATGAAGAGAGGCATCCAGAAGAGAGAGATGGTGCAATCTTATTTCTCACCGTCTTTCACTGCGACTGTTCCTGCGGTGGGGGCTGGACTGCGCCCGCTGTGGGGAGGAAACATCCTTCTTCCGGTCCTTGGTGGGAGAGGGAGGGCCGGTCCCTTTGCCAATCTAGGTGTGGTGGAAGGAACGAAAGCATACTCCAGGGCTGCCCAGAGCCCAACCTGCCCTGCTGGGAGCCACCAGTTCCTGAAGGCCGCCCTGGGCAGGCTAGGAAGCCTCAGGCAATACTCTCCTCTCTCGGTCTTTCTAAATCTACTTTCCAGGCACTAAAGCTGCAGGACAGCAGCTCCTCACAATCACTGTAAAACATCCCTGAGAAAAGACTCATTTACCCATGGAGGGTTCATGTGCCAGGTGGGTAAGTGGCCCATGTCTGAGCTTTGGGATCTTACCAACCCCAGACTGCACTGCTTATCTTGAACCAGTCAGAAGTTAGACTGATTGAGAGTGATCTGACTGAGAAAAACAAGGAATCATCCTTCATGCAGCATGATCAGCATGGATCAAGTCTCCCAAACATGGACTACCCCGTGGGGAATCGGAAGGGGGCACACAACATGGGGACTACTTATTGCAGGACACATTTGGAATTGCAGTGCTAAAGACAAGGTAGGTATTGGTTACAACTCGAGGTCCATCGGTGACTTTACAGACACAACTAACTCCCAGCAGCAAGAGCCGGGGTACGGGGTTCCCCAGAGCTGATGGGGAGGACCAACTCAGAAGCAAGAGAGCAGTGCTTTGCTAACGCAGTCTGCTACATTCTGCTTCTATCCTGGGGAAGTCAGTGTCAGCCCACAAGGTTTGGCCTTGGGGTCTGGTAAGAATCAGGGAGCCCTAGCTCTTACAACATCCCCACTCCCACCCCGGGACACCACAGGCACCTGGGACCAGCCTCAGGAGGCTGAGCTCTGTCCCATCTGCCTCTCACTGCCTGTGAGTGAGCCTGGCTTCCTCCTCTGGGAATGGACCCACCACCACTAACCACCTGTCTTCTGGCCTCTTAGGGCTGTTGAGAGAAATGGGACAGGAATGTGCTGTGGCTGTCTGGAGGGGCAGAGCTGCAGAGTAGCAGACCCGAGGCAATGGAAGTCACCTCCAGCCCTAGAGGGACCCAGGGGAGCCCAAATTCTGCCTGCTCAAAGGCTCTGGTGGCCAGCTTCTTAAGCCCAACAAAATCCCCCAATCTCCAGACATATGCTCATCTTTGGGGCTGGGGTAGGAGAGGGAAAAAAACCACTACCCTCACTGTCTAACTTTCCTCTTCATCTGACCTCTGCCTGGTCCTTTATTGCAAGCCGGGGACTGAGCTGGAGTCAGGATGTAAAGGAGAAGCAGTGGTGGAGGCCACTCACTGTACTATCCTACCTTTCCCCGCAAATGGGCCAGGACTGCCCACCAGCTGATCTTCACTCTAGTTCCCCTGATCTGGAGTACCACAAACCAGCCCTTCTCCACTGTCTAAGCCCCACCACCATGCAAACCCAGTGACCCCCTTCCTCTTTCCAGGGCTGCCCCACAATGCCTGCCTTAGGGGTGACCTCAATAATAAAGACTGCTGAGGGAAACCCTGCAAGTCCTTGCTTGCTAGCCTCACACCACCTCTGCTGGGTGGGGCACAGGGTAAGGCCAGGGAGGTAAGCCCCCCAGGGGAAAGGACAGTCTCCCTGACTTTGTTGGCCGAGCCTGACCTTGAGACGCATGTCACGGGCATGGCGCTCCAGTTCTTTGCGGAAGTCCTCGCGGCCCAGCCGCTCCACGTCCAGGACTGAGTGCTTCCACTCAATCTGCTCCACGCTGTGCGGGTCATGGGACACGCACTGGCCCAGCTTCACCTTCTTCAGCACATGCCAGCAGCGACCATAGGCGGCCTCATAGTCCAGCACGAGCTCGCTGAGCGTGCGGAAGGCCGGGGGCTTGTACATCAGGTCCTCGCGCCGGCTCATGCCCAGGGCGCCGTAGCGGCCCCCAAAGTTCACCCCCAGCACAATGTGGTGGAAGTAGTTCCCTGAGAAGTAGGTCTTGAAGCTGATGGGGAAGCGTTCCAGGGTGGGCATGCTGTTGGTGAGGTAACTGGTGGTCGGCCCCAGCTAAGGAAAGAGCCAGGACAGGTGCAGGGCCAGCACAAGGTGTAGGAGTGAAATGGCACCACTGTGGGACGTGTGTGTGCCCAATGGGACCCTAAACCCACAGCTCCTGAGTTCAGACACCACAGCTTTCTCATCTCCAACTCCCTGTCCTCCAGTAGCAGGATTGGTCAGAGGAGTGTCCAGAAAAGCAGGCTTGGGGACAGGAGTGTCCCTTCTAGGAACAGGGCTTCCTGTGCTTTGTGGCTGCTATGGTAACATCAAGCAAGGCTCTCCAAATTAACAGCTAACCGGGTATCTTGCTCCAAGCTGCAGGGCCATCTGAACCCTGAGGCTGAGGCAGGAATGAGGCACCAGCCCCCTCATCCACCTGCTACCATCCCTTCCTGTCATTCACACGAACTTCTCAGCCACACGTCCTCACAGACACATCTTAGCATTTTCTTTTTCACACATCAATGTCCTCACAGATGCAGACAATCCTGTTCAGTCTCTCTTCTCACCACCAACCCCTTCCCTATCACACTGTCTGCTCCCTGTCCTTCAAATGGAACCAAGCTCATGGCCAAGGCCAGAGGTCAGTGCTGCCAGGCCCTATGCCCATGCCAAACTCCCTGACTACTTGCCCAGCCTCCCATCTGAGCCCCTCTGCACCAGCGCCTGCCTCCGGCCATTGTGGTCCTTCCTTGGCTGGCTCCTCCTCAGGCCTTAGGCATGGCTGGCTTTGCTGCCTTGTAAATTCTTTTTGCGATTTTTGAGGCAGGGTCTCACTATGTAGTCCAGGTTGGCCTTGAACTCAATCCTACTGCTTAAGCCTCCTTAGTGTTGGGATTATAGCAAGAAGCCACTGTGCCAGGCTTGCTGACTCTTTTCTGAAGTCTGCTCCTCTGTCTCCTCCATAGCACTCAGCACAATCTGCCCTTTGCTGAGTTGTTTACCTGCTTATTTTCTGTCCCTCACTAGAATGCAAGGATAGAGACCTTGCCTCTCATGTTCTCTGAGGTTTTTCCAGGGCCCAACACAGAGCCAGGCATATAATAGTTACTCAGTAAGAATTCCAGAATACACAGATAGGAGATAAATGGATAAAACATGCAGCAAATGTTACCCACAGATGGTGTTAAGTATCCCCCATGCATGCCTCACTCAACTGTCCTAATGGACTCTGTGACAGGCACTGCCATTACTCACCTGGGCAGAAGAAAGCCCGAGGCTCAGCACT
Organism: Dolichotis patagonum; assembly: GCA_004027295.1. NCBI lineage: Eukaryota > Metazoa > Chordata > Mammalia > Rodentia > Caviidae > Dolichotis > Dolichotis patagonum. The sequence continues at coordinate 28,665 of PVJX010010346.1, read as the reverse complement.
TGCTTGGTGAATACACAGTAAGCAGCAGTGCTAGGTTTCCAGTCCAGCACAGTCTGTTCATGCTCTTAGACACTGTATCATGTTCCCTCCACCACTAAACTCATTCTACCGTGCTTACTAAGCCTAATTCCTTGCCAGTGACCAGGGATTGAGTATGTAAGAAATACACAGGCTCAGAGTACAGCGCGAGACAGGGCAACACATGGTACAGTGCTCGATGTACATGCAGTAACTGTGGGAGCTGTGGGGGACATTGGGACAGGAAGTGGTCCCCGATGGGGGCCACTCTTGTGTTCTTCCTTTCACAAGCCAACCAGGCGACAGTACAGCTTGGGAGCCACAGGGCTTCTGAAGCTGCACCTGTGTGGGCTGAGACTGGGAGCCTCACTTTGGTGCATGGCTTTGAAGGGGCCATGGCAGTGGCCTGAAGTACTCAGGAAGTCCTGTGCTTAAACTAGCAAAGGACCCTATAAACAGAGCTCCTGGGAATGGGTCTGTCCTGTTACAGATGACAGCCACCACAGAGGTAGCACTGGGGGTTTTGGGGGGTAGAGGACACCCATACAAGACTCTGCTAACATAAGGCAGGTGCATCAACAGGAGAGGGACTGTGGGGTCACGGCCCCCTGAAGGGCCATGCTTGTCACCTTTAACCCTCACCTTCCTCCTGGGACCTGTCCCAGGGACAGAATCCTTGTTCCATGAAGCTCCTTTCTCTTTACTACTCGCCACCCCCAATCGCTCCTCTGAGCTCTGGGCCAGGTGGGCTGCCCGCCCCAGGTTTAAAAGCTGACGGGGTTATGGGCAGGGGAGACGGGGATATGGGCAGGGGAGAGATGAAATGCAATTGGCTTTCAGCTGGTGAAGTAATGGGTACACAGGTTTTCGCTGGGCTTTCCTGTCTGTTTAAATATTTTATGATAGGGCCTGGGGATGTGGTTCAGTGGTACAGTTCTTGTCTTGCATGCACAAGGCCCTGGGTTTGATCCCCGGCACCACACACACACACACACACACACACACACAATTACTAAAGGAAAAGAAAAGCAGGGCTGAGGCTGAGGTGCTGCTCCTGTTCAGACTGGGGGCCCAGCGGAGGGCAGTCCTCCAGGGGGCCTGTCTGTCCCTCCAGCGACCCTGCTGATCCAGTTGTGGGCCCCACCTCTGCCCCTCATGCGAGGGCAAAGAGCTCTCAGCTCTGCTTCCAGGACCCCATGTGTCATCTCCATAGATCACATGACCTGGACACGCCAACCCTGGGCCTCCTGCCTGCTTCTCCGTCAGGTTCTTGGAAATGGCACAATAGTTCATGTCATGCCCAGATTCAGGATCCTGACAACAAGGTGCCTGTGTCTATGCGACTCCAGCAAGAGCTGCCCAGCAAGCCTGGGAAGGAAGAACTGAGGACTCTGGGGGGAGTGAACCCCCAGGATCCCACCCGGTCCTTCCAGAGCAGGAAGCTGAGGCCTGGAGAGCCCAAGCTGCCAGGCCCTGCTCTCAGGGAGAAAGGATACATTCCCAGGATCACAGCTTCCAGGCATTTGATTGGCAGAGCCTCTTTGGTCATTTCCTTGGCCAGGTCCATCAGCCTGTGGGAAAGTTAGGGCTAAGAGGACAGTGACTCCAGTCCCATCCGAGGGAATGTCAGGAGGGGGCAGGGTGACCAGAAATGCAGGGAGGACAGAGCCCCACACCAAGCTGCCCGCCGTCTGGAGCCAGAGGCAGTGGGAGAGGCAGCCACGATGATAAGGAAGCCCTCTCTCCCTCTGTCCCTTCTTTCACTTCCTCTCACGCCTCCTGCCTGGGTCAAAGACTTGTGGGGGAGGGGAGCATGCACTGGAGCAGGACCTTGACAGCCGCTGGGCTGTGACTTTCTCTAATGGCTGCAGGGAGGTGGTGGGACTTTGGCATTGATCTCTTCTCTTTGGAGCACAGTGGACACTCCTGACCCAACTATGGCTCTTCCCAAGACCCTGCTGTTGACTGCAGCTGCTTCCTGGCAGACTGAATAAATACGGAACCTCAGGCAAATGCCTTGAGTCTCCCCTGGCTGCTCTTTTTTTGGTCTTTTTGAGACAGGGTTTCACTATGTAATCCAGGCTGGCCTCGAACTCCCAGTGATCCTCCTGTCTCAGCCTCCTAAGCACTGGGATTACAAGCCTGTGCTACCATATCCCATTCCCTGTCTGCTCTTGAATTTAGAATTCAGGCCATTTTAACATACCATGTCCCAGCAGCCAGGCTCCTCCCTCCTCATTGAATTCTGTCCCAGGTCTGCCCTTGCCCAGGAGGGCAACTGGATTCTTCCACCCCACAGGAGGCTGGGGTGCGTCCCCAGCACACTGGGCAAATTAACGACAGGAACACAGCTGGGGCATTAGGGAGGCTGGATTCGACCCAGGGCTTTGAGAGGGGGTAAGTGAATAAACCTCCTCAGGGCCTCAAGGTGTTCCGTCCCCTTGACTGGCTTTCCTCAGGGAGTCCCCATTTGTCCTCTAGGCCTCCACTCAAAGACAAACCACAGGGCTCCTCAGAGGATCCAGCCCACCCAGGGCCCAGGAGCCTGGAATGGAGGATGTGCCCCCTCGTACTTACCCTGTCAGAGGTCTGCTTTTCTTAATTTCAAAGAACTGTGTCCCTGTGTGATTGTACCTGCAGACGCTGGTTAAGGACTTCCCGGCATGGTCTGGAGGAGGGGGTCCCTTTCCCCTGCCCTGCTCCAGGCCTGGGGCCCAGCACTGCCAGGGTGCAGGTCAGATAAGGACCTCACATAGTGCTCACCGAAAGGTAAGACTGTGGAGGGTGCTTCAGACTTGGTTCTCCCAGAAGGGAGAGGAAGGCACAGCTATAGTACTTGCTCTTTCTCCTTCCTCCTCCCTTGGCCTCCCCTGGCCTCTCTTCCTGTGATGGGAGGCTTTGAAAAGGCAGCCAGCACTGGAATTTCCTAGCAGCTGGAAAGCAGTAGGAAGTGAAAGAGGCTGGAGGGGTAGGAGTCTGGCTTAGCCTCTGCCAGCTGCTCCCGGGGCCACCCCTCCCCTCCCTCTTCCACAGCACCCCCACCGGCAAAGATAGGGGCTGGGTCGTTTCTAGTCATTGGCCTGGCCTCTCGTTACTCAGGACCCTCACCCAGTCCTCCCACCTCAGACACCATCTGCAGCCAGGGGCTGTGAGGACCCGGGACACCCTATGCAGGGACCTGAAGGCATCCTATGCAGGGACATGGGGCAGTTAGGACTCAGGGCAGCTTTCTGCAGGTCAGGCAACTGGCCTCCTGCTAGGGAACAAAAAGGTGAAGAACCAGGAGAAAACTCCAAGATGTGGAAATTGACTCCTGGAGCATAAAATTCTTCTTCTTCTTTTTTAAAATTCTCTTTTTCTTCCCTTCTTGTTCATTTGTATGGGAAGGCAGTGCTGGGTATCAAACCAAGGACCAGATCCCTGTGGCGTCAAGCAAGCTTGGCAAGAGCTCAACCACTGGACTACATCATATCCCTCCCGCTACCTAAGACCAGTGTTTCACGAAACTGGCATCCTCACTCCCCCTGCTGGGGCTCGAAAGACAGCAACCACCACAGTCCCTCAGCTCAGAAGCCACTCCCCTCTCTTTGCCCCATCACACGTCACACACAGCAGCAAGAGGAGACTGATGACGGACAGCCTGATGCTGGTCCAGAAAAGACCCTCATGGGGCACACAGCGATGTCTCAAGGAAGACGGCATCTCTGGAGGTACAGAAGGAGGTGGCCCAGCTGATCCCTCTCCAACTTTGTCTGAAATGAACCCACTTGGCCGCCGGGTCCATCACACCAGCCGGTCAGAGGCCACGGCCCTGGACCAGAGAGGATACTGCAGCTCCCTGATGTAGCGCTGCACAGCTTCCAGACGCTCAGGGACTGGCATAGACGACTGGAAAGTAGGCACACTTGGTATGGGGATCTGGGGACACAGAAAAGGCTGGAGTTACAGGACGAAGCCGCCCGTTCCCCGCTACCCTGAGCATCTTTCCCTGGCAGCTCCTCCTTCTAGAACCTTCTGCCAGGGCCCCATCCCATCCCAGCTCCCCCCTCCCCCGGCCCCGTATCAGGGTCTTCTAATGTGAGACTTATGTTGATGTTCCAATTTCATGCTTCTTTAATAATTTTAGAAAAACACAGGTTGACTCACCAGTTGTTTCTGAATTTAAATATTAATTAACTTCAAAGCTTACCAAGAATTCCAGTATCAGGGTTAAAGTTCATTTGGGTTTGGGGTTTGCTCTGGGCTGTGGTTTGGGAGTGGTTTGTTAAGGGCTTAGTGTTTTTAAGATGTGGGTCCCAGTGGGAGGCCACTGTCTGGAGTGAGTCTCAGAAGAGATGAAAGCTCCCCCCTGGTCGTAGTAAAGGGAGCAAGCCTGGCCCCTCCTCCTTGCTTTGGCTCCCTCTTTGCGAAGTGATCCTTCTCTTGCCTGTGCTCCAGCCATGATGCCATCTGCCACCATCAGGCCCTCATCAGTGGCTGAACTGGCTGTGGTCTTTCAGCCTCCAATCCCTGAGCTCAATAAACCACTTTTCTTCCTAGGTAGCTGCCTCAGGTGTTTCATTATCCTAACAACAGATGAATGCCCCGCGTCTCCAGTGCTAGATTAAAACTTGTCTTCTCTGTGTCCTACCCTCCTACGGTGGTGTCCTAGGCTCAGAGAGCTATCTGAGAAGGGTGGACAGTCCTCAGCAGCAAGCATCGCCCACCCCAGCACCATGGGCAGATTTGCCAGGTTTTCCAAAGCACCAATATGAACTGCCAAGGAATACTCTAGCAGGCAAAGTGAGGTACTCTAAGACAGGTCAGTCTTGCTGTGGCTCTGCCTGCTGGGGCCTGCGGGCTTTGGAGGGGTTTCACAAAGGCACAACTGAGGCCTTGGGGACTCCTTAATACCCACTTTTCCTGTCAGCTCTACACCTAAGCAATTCAGTAACCATATAGTCCTCCCCGGAAGGGATTTTCCAACACCCTCCCAGAGTCAGCTGGGAAGGCACAGGCTGTGGCTGCCGGGCCTCAGATAAGGAGCAGCAGACCCTGCCACCAGGCAGTGTCCAATAAGGAGGCCACTGTGCAGATGTGGGCCCCTCTCCAGCCAGGAAGCCCAAGTCCTGGTAAACTGTGAAGCCAGAGGTACCAGAGATGCAACAATGAGGGTCCTTTGGGGTTTCAGAACAGACATCCTGGGGTGAGCCGCAGACTTCCAGGGTCATAGCACAGCCCTCTGAGTTCCTCCTTCGGCCCCCATCACAGCCAGCTGTGAGAAGACCCGAGGGAGATCTCACTAGCTCTCATGGGGCCCTCTAAGGCCACACAGCTCTCCCATACCAACCTGGAGGCCTCCAAGAGTCAGCCTGCAAGTGCAGGGGTGTTTGTGAAGGGAAGGGGCAGCAAGAGGCCCCAGGCCAACTCAGTTAAGCAGGAGGGGAAGGACCCAAATGTCCCTCCTTCCCATGACAGATCCAGTGCTGGAGATGCTGAGTCCCCAGGACAGGGTCTTTTCAGTAATGTGGCTGCCACTGCTATGACAGGGAGGGAAGTGACGTACCAGTTATCAGTGCACACTGGTGTCTGGGGTGCTGCTGATAGTAGGGGAGCATGAGACAGTTTGAAGATACCTCCTCCCTGCAAAGGGCAGAGATGCAGGAGGGAAGGGGCCCCTGGTCCAGAATGGCAGCTGTGCAGATAGCCCTGCCTCCTCACAGTCCTCTCCTTCCTGTCTGGACTGTCCCTAGCAGGGCTGAGGAACTGACGTTTCTTATATCTGGAGGCAGCTAGTTCCCCTTTCACATCACCCCCCTCCTCACAATGGTGCCACCACTTAGTCACCCACAGAAAAGCCCACGGACAAGGGCTTCCCTTTCCTGCCTGAGTAGCCTGTGCCAAACAGGCTCCAGAACCTTCTAGAGGCCTGGGAGGGTTTGAAGGGGTCCCCCAGGTCAAAGATAAGGGGTGGGGTGGTGGGAGAGGTATTACAGGAATTCCAGCATCACATATCCATTTGGTCACCAGACCTCAGAGAGAGGTAGGCCCATCCCTGCTTGTAAACTGGGGATCCGGGGACTTTGAGAAGCGTGATCAGAGCCTCCGTGAGGGGCACCACACAGGAAGGGAGCTGCAGGCCAAAACCATTTGCCGAGCTCACACAGTGCCAGGCCTGGGCCAGAGCCAGCTAGTCCCCACGAGACAGCATCTTGGGATCTGCCATCCAAAGGGCCCAGAGAGCACTGCTCTGTGGCAGTCAGGGAAGTCCTGGGATTCCCAAGCAGGGCCTTCAAGGTCACTGCCACTGAGAATAAGCTGGAAGGAGCCGTCAACTTGTGTCACCTCACCCCAGACTGAGGTCTACGTTTTCCCAGCACATTCATTTACATGCACACTCATTCACTCCCCTACAGGATTTGAGAGACTATGCATCCAGGTGACCAGGCCCCAACTGCCACCTCTGAAACAGGTGCAGCTATTTCCTTCCTGTTGAGGAGTGTGGTTACGTAGTTTCCAGGAAGGTGAGTGATCTCAGAGACAACTCCTGTGGTCACGACAGGCCAAGGGGACCGACCCCTTACTCCAGGAACCCCGACAGCCTGCAGTTCTCACTGCAGCCATCCCTTTGGACACAGCAAGGAGGCCCCGGGGAGGCAGGAGAGCCTGTGCTGGACACGTGACTCAGCATGCTCTAGAGGTGAACAGAACCCACTCTGGAATAGACATACTGTGACTTCAGTGACACTCCCAAACTTCTCTGGGCCTCAGACACCACTAGTAAAATGGGCTCCATTACAGAACCAACCTTGTGGTGTGAATGAGATGCTGTGTGGACACCTCAGAACAGAGCCTGGCAGGTAACAAAGGCTCAACTCCTGTCCACTGCCACTCCTACTAGCATGTGCCAAAGACCGAGGTCAGCACACACTGGCCCCAGCAATGGGATGCTTTTGGAGGCAATGTCCACCTTCCCATCCTGTGGGCCCTTGGTGGCCAGAGTCACCACTAGGCCTTTGGTAGCAAAGTTTAGGTATGGGGACTAGGCGTATAAAGATGGTGACAGCTTGAAAGAGCGAGGAGAGAGTCTTTGTAAGGAGCATAAGCTGCTGTTGTCTTTGGGATCCTTCCAGAAACTGTGACCTTTTGCCATACTGGCATCTTCCCTGTAGAGGCTCTTTTTCCAAAGTGCTTGTGGGGTGGTCTGATGTGTACTGGGCATGCGTTAGAGCCTCACCTAATGAGGCACCATGAGCTTACATCACTAATTCTACTCAACCTCTGAAGCAGGCATTGCCATCATGCCCATTTTACAGCTGAGGAAGCTGAGGGTAAGTTACCTTCCTCACTTAAGTGGTTTAAAGAGAACACGAATCCAAACTGTGGTGGTGCCCACGGTGCTGTTTTTTTAATCATGCTATCCCTGCAGGGGGCCTGGACTTAGCTGCCTGCAGGGCCAGGCAGGTAACATGATAGGGAAGAGGGGTTTGGATGGAGGGCTGTGGCACACTAGGGGAGGAGGCGCGGCTCCCAGCCCCAGCTGCTGGCTGCCATGTGGGACTGCAGATTCTCTGTTCTCAAATATTCCCGTTTCTTGAAACAATGCCAAAACTCCGGATGGTTATGTGAGAAATCTCCCAATTTTAACTTTTGGCTCACGTGGTCTTTTAAAATGTTGCACAGTCTCAACAAAACTCTTTCTGGGCCCACCCCAGTGCAACTCTGCAGAGATACTTCTGTGTCAGCTCCAATAGCAGGGACATTTAGGGAGGGGTAGCCCACAGTCTGGCACCCAACCACAGCTGCTTTTCTCCAAGGTCCCACATCCCTTCTGCTGCTCAGGCCTCCTGGGCTCCCCTCTACTCTGGACTGAGGTAGGGGAGAAACCTCACACAGATTCATGTGACTTCTCTGAGACACTTTCCCCATGGCCTCAGGAGGGGAAGTTTCAAAATTTCCAAGCCTGTCACAGAAGCCTGTCCACCCTATGATACTCCTGTCTGTCTCCACTCCCTCCTCCCCCACAAACAGCTTCATTCCTTCATCTGTGACTTTCCTACCCATGAGGAGGGAAGATGACAAGAGGACATCACTGACCCCTTGGTGGGGAGCTCACTGATGTTTTCTAGTTGTCAGGAGTGGTGACAATTCTGCAGACACCATTTGCACTCTTCTATGGCCTGGTTCAGACATAAGCAAGATGGCTTGCTCATGTGGGACAAGTGTGTGACTCTTTCTCACTGGGAGAAATGCTGACATCTAGTTTTCCTTCCTCATGAAGGAAGAAAAGGTAATGAACATCCATAACCAGTGTCGCTTGAAGCTTTACAGCTGCTTCAAAATATAGTTTCTCTTTTATTCTTCTCCACAATTAACCCCAATCTACAGATGAGAAAACTGTAGCTCAGGTCAAAGGGGTCACCCACATGGCAGTAATCCAAACCAAGCCCACATCCCTTGTTTTGTTTTATTTTTGGTGGTACTGGGGACTGAACCCAGGGCCTCACGCATTCCAGGTAGGTAAGTGCTCGGATTTATCCGAAGGTGGGTAAAAATCAGAGCTGGATCCCAAAAATATTTATTTGAGGATGTTTAGCACAGTGTTCATTTTAAGAATACTGGAAACAATGTCCATCTGCAGGAAACTAGCTAAATAAATTACAAGTCAATACAGAGGAAATAATGCAGCCATTCAAATTAATCTACATTTACTGTCCCTGGAAATATAGGCAGGAGGTCAACCTTCAACCTCTAATTTTCTTTTTGTAGACACTATTTCCTGATGGCTCTACCAATAACCAGGTAAAAAAAAAAACAGGCCACTTGGCCAATGTCTAAGCCACACTAACTCCATTCTCCCCGGCCCCCACCCTTCTCACTGAACCGGTGAGAGCAAGCACTGTGCTCTGCCCTCTGTCCAAAGGGCTCTGCAGGGCGATGCTGCTTCCTCACACTTTGAAACCCATGTTTTAAATAACCTATCGGGCGTGTATTTCCATACGGCCCTGTCCATACAGCACAGAAAGCCTCAAATACCCTTTCATTCAACAAACACGTATCAGTGCCTGATCTGTGCCACCACACAGACCTTGGGGACAAAGATGAATGAGACACTGCCTCTGCCTGCATTGGTCACACAACCGAAGGGCTGCTGCCGTGGAGGAATTACAACCAACACGGAAAGTTATTTAACTCTACCCATCTCCATTTCTCTTTTTTCTTTTTTTAATTCCCCTGAATCTAGTATGCAACAAAGCAGAGGAACTGAAGCCTAAAGACCTGGCCGTGGGCCCTAACTCTGCTGGGGAACTTTGTACTTCCTTACTCGAGTTTTGACCTTTCTCATCTGAAAAGCGGGAACTCAAAGTGTACTTCAGTAGGGAGCACTCAGTAAGGTAAGCATGAAAATATTTTCTCAGCACACAAAGCCCCGCGTCTCGTGAGTCACTCATTTGTCCTCTCACAGTCTTCTGGCTTAGCAAGTGTCATCAGCCAAAGGGTGCCAAGCCACACTCGTGTGCTTTTTAGTCCATCTGCGGTGGTGCCCATAAAGCCATGGGGTACAGGTCCGTGAAGCCGCCCTTATCACCCTTATCGATTGACCTCAACAGCAGCAGGTTCTGAGCAAGTGTGACCTGCCTGTATCTCTAAATCTTAGCATATCAGTAGTCCCCTGCCCCATTCATCACAGGAGGAGTGCAGCTCTGCTCTTAGTCCCAAGGTCACCAGTTCATCCCGTGGCTCATCGCCCTGCTCCTCCCCACGCCTTACCTTGGGCAGGTCCGTGGCCCCACGGATCCGCTGCGCCACCTTCTCTCCATCGGGGTGGATCTTGGCCACGTGCTTCCACATCCGTTCCCAGGTGGCCTCATCCACGGGGAGCCCACCCCGGTTGACGAAGAAAGGGACGCCTCCATCTCGCAGGTCCTCTTCCCCTTCCTCCTCTGGTTCGTCATCCCTCTGGGCTGAAGCCCCTTCGCTGGTCTCCAAACGCTTGACCCCAGCAGGGGCAGCGTTGGTGGCTGTGGCAGCGGCAGCCGGGACAGCACTGCTGCTGCTGCTGCCACCTGTGGTCACCTTCTTTCCCCCTGGCATCCCTAAATCCTCGAAGTGGGTGGGAGGACGTGTATCAGAAGGTGGGAAAAATGGGTGGCTCACAGGAGGCGGCCCACACACCAGCTGCCTTGCTAACACATGGCCAAGCAGAGTGCAGGGCGCCTTTAAGAAACCAGGGCGTGGTTCTTTTATAATAAAATACTACTTGGTAAGAAAAAAAAATCAGTGCATCAACCTGAAGTGGGGATCTTGGGGGTAAGTTGTCGGGGTCAGTCTTCGAGGCCTTTTCTTTGAATAACACGATAAAGAGAGCCCACCTCGGCTTGGCAGCCTTCACAAAGCACCCCCATCGGGCAGCGAGAACAATGACGGGCAGCAATCTAGCGCGACGGAAAGGAGGATCGCTGGAGAGAAACTGAGTCCGGACAGTTCTGACGCGCGGCTGCGGAAAGGGAGGGTGCTGCCCACGCCGACCGGACCTCCCAGGCCCGGGTTTTGGAGAGGGCAAATTCCTCTACAAAACCCTCGCACGCTCACACCTTCGTGCGCGCCGCGGGGACCCCGGGCCGCCAGAGCGCGAGTCGGGGCCCCGGGGTGGAAGGGCGGCGCCAGGGGGGCGACTTCTCCGACGCGACGCGCAGCTGGCGGGCGCTGGCAGGGGGCGCGGCGACGCGCACATTCCACGCTCGCGCCCAGGTCCCCGCACAAAGTGGGCTTTGTCTGCGCCCCAGTCCCCTCGCGGAGAAGCAGGGACGGCGCGGAGGCGAAGGCCCGGGGCGCCGAGGCCCCGAGGGTCCCCAGCCGCGCGCGTCTCAAAGGGCGGGCGGGGGGCACAGGGCGCGGCGCGGCGCCGGCGGAGCCATCGTGGGGCGCGGACCCCCGGGCACGGCGCGCCCGGCTCCGGCCGCGGGGGCGCTGCTCCGGGCCGGCTGCGGCATGGGCGGCGGCGCGGCCGGGCGCGCGGAGGATGCTCCGTGCCGTTCGCCCGGGCTCCGGCGGCCCGGCTGCAGGAGGGGCGGAGGGACCGCGGGGCGGGCGGATGCAGCGGGAGGCGAGCGACAAAGCGCGGGCGAGCGGCCTGGGAGCGCGGAGGCCACGGCAGATGGCGGCTCCGCTACTCCGGGAAGCTGGGGCCACCCCGCGCCCCCGCCGCCCCAGGGCCCCGCTGCTGCCCGCCGGGTCCGCTGCCCGCCGCCACCGCCCACCCGGCTCGACACCGGTCCGCGCCGCGCATGCGCCCCGTCCCCCCCTTAAAGGGCCAGCGCCTTACCGCTCGATCCTCCTCCCGCTGCGGTCCCTGCGCCCCAAGTTACCCAAGGATGCAGTGGGCATCCGAACCGTTCTCACCTTTCTCTCAGGGCGCAGCAAAGTCGGCGGGAAGCTGCGGAGGAAGTTTCCAGTGGGCCCCACAGAGCGCAAACTCCAGGGAGATTCCAGGCGCGGAAGGAGTTTCCTGAACTGGGGGACAGCGCTCCTGGGGCCCTCCCGCCTGTAGAGAACCCAGAGCACTGGCCGGGAATACCGGAGTTGTAGGCCGGATTCTGGGCTTGTTTTGCTCGAGGAGTTCCACACTTTTCATAGACCTCAGCTTCTCCGTCTGTCAGCTGACGTGATGACATTGGATGAACTCAGAATTGCTCCTAGTGCTTGTTCCCGGAGGGAGGGCATCTGGAGGTTGGGAGTTACTCTGGAAACGACAGGATTAAAAGTCATCTTACTTCACCAGGTTCCCTTCACTGGCAGGAGTAATACCGCGGGGAGCTGGTTCCTAGTCCTCTCCCCTGAACTGGGCTTTGGACACCAGGCCCCACAGACAGGACTGGAGGGAGGGATACTGCTCCCCAGAGTCTGGGAGTGGGAAGCTGTGATGGGGGTGACTCAGTCCCAAGAAAAAGGTGAAAGTACACTTAGCTGTTTGGTGTGGCTCCTGGACTTCAGGACTCAGCACAACCCTACCTCTCTCCCGTTCCCTGGAGCTGTAACCCTTGGAACGCAGGGCCCACTGTGTGCTTTGAGACCTTTCCTTGGCCCTGCCAATAGTTACTGTAGTGGTCTCCAGGGGAAAAATGCAGATTCCTGGATGTGAGAGATTGGATATTGAGTGTCTCCCCCAGGGGCCCATTGTGGAAGTCTTGGTCTCCAGGGTGGTGTTACTGGGAGATGATTGAACCTTTGGGAAGCGAGGCCTTATGAGAGGGCCTTAGGTCGTTGGGGACATTCCCTCAGGAGATTTTGGAACCTGAATGAATTTGGGAACCGGGGCTCTCCCTTGCACTCTATGCTAAGGTGGCGTTCTGTGCTTGCTCTGTCCTGTATCCATGGTGTGCTGCCCTAGCTGAGGATCCAATATTATGCACTGCCCATCTTGAACTAGAACCTCCAGAATGGCTGGCCAAAATAACCCTTTTCTTCTTCTGTTAGTTGTCTTGGCCATTTAGTTGCAATAGTGGAAAGCCAGCTAATCTACTTGCCTCCAAAGGGCAGATTCATATTTTGTTGGTCTATACATGCTGCATTTGACATCCTGAGGTTTCCACACCAAGGTGAGACTGAGAAGATCTTAGAGCAGTGATTGTGAGACTTTTAGAGAGAAGCGCCCAGACTACAACCACAGACCCACCTATTTATCACAAAGTGCCAATTTTGCAATTAAACCTGAATACCGAGATTTTGGTTTAGAAAAAACAACTCATACATTAACATCTTTTATCTTAAGAGAAGTGACACTTGTGCCATAGGTTTGCCAACATTGCCTTAGAGAGTGTCCGGCTGTCAGTGGTCTCCTATCTGTTCCTTAAAGTTTTCCTTGTATCAGAATTTCTGGGTCCCCTGAACTCTAGTAGCAACCTCTTACTGCCTCTAGGGTCAGAAATCAAAAGTTCTCAGTGATAAGGAAGATTCAAGGATTCACAGGTCTCAGGACCCTTCTTAAGCTTCCTGAGGCAAGAAGACTCCTAGCATGTAAACATCACTAGAGATAAACAACTGCCACCTTCTTATTGTATAACTGGGGAAACTAAGTCTCAAACAATAATCTCCTCAGGTCCGCACAGCTAACAAGTGTCAGAGCTAGAAATTGCACAGAAGTCTTTTTTCAGACATGTAGTTTCCAATTCTTTGTCTCTTGTGTTAGCTAGTATGAAATATGCTTGCAAGTTATTTATCCCTCCTTTCACAAAACTCCAGTCTGATTCCCTTTGCCTTGAATATTGGCTGAATTTAGGGACTCAACTTTAATGAAAAGGAAGTGGTGGAACTGATTCTGTGTGACTCTTAAGGCTAGGTCACAGAAAGGAGACAGCTTTCTTTCTCAGGAGATGCTGGCCCTCGTGCTGGGAGGAAGCCCGGGCCACATGGAGAAGCCATAGGAGGGCATTCTGGCTGATACCTGCCAGTAGGCTCTCAGCCAGAATCAATCACCAGACAGGCAGTGAACTGAAACTTCCAATGATTCCAGCTGGGGCCTTTGAATCTTATAACCACAGTCCCAGGCAACCTCATTGTGCTCTGTCTGAATTTTTCCCTTATAGAAATCAAGATAAGTAATTATATTTTAAGATGGAAAACTGTGAGGGCTAATTTGTGTTGCAGCATTATATAAGTAATTCTGTGGATTTCCTGAAATTAAGTAAGAAAGTAAGTAAATAAATAAATAAACTTGGGGTATTCACTTAAACACTGAAACAGGAAGCCTTATGGAGCACCTTCTATGTGTCTCACTCTGTGTTGGGCACTGAGGACACAGTAGTGGATGACAGGGACATGGTCATTGCCCTAGTAGAGCTTCTGATCTACCAGTGAAGGAGATGGTTAGATATGAGTCCCATCAGGTTCTTTGCCTGAGAGTTCATATGGAAAACTACAAACATGCTTACCCCAGGGCGACTTTCCTGGGTGGGGATCTGGGAAAAGAAGAATTGAGTAGGGTAGAGGGCAGAATGGAGGCTAAAGAATTTTCCGGCAGGTGTGCATAGAAAGGGGAGGAGATGTGTACCAGGCAAGGGGGCGTGCCAATAAATTAGAAAATGGTGAAACTGGGAAGGGGTGTGTGTATCTCAGTCTCAGCCAAAAGTTCAGAGAGGACAAGTGACTTGCCTGATGTTGCATAGGCAACAGACAAACTGGGGTAAGTTCCTGGGCCCTTCGATTTGGCCTTCTTGGCTCCTGCATGCTTATGTCCTGGGAACAGCACATGTCACAGACATTTGGGATTTGTTTGACTCAAAGCTTTTATGACCATTATCTTTTTTGCTGTCTTCACAAAATCTGGAAGAAGTTAGGATGAGCATGATTTCCATTTTATAGATGAAGAAATGACACACAAGAGAAGTTAGGCAATGTCCCTAGTCCAGGAGCGGTGCATCAGAGCTGCTGGATACCAGTGCCCTTGATTATGACAAAAGATGGAGATGATCAAGCCTAGTTCTCATCATATATCATTGCTGTAATCATTCTCTGGACCAATTTTCTAGAAACAAATATGCACTGTTTCAGAGCACAAACACTCACTGTAACCCCCTCTGATTCATTTTCTGCATTTGTGACACTGAAGCTGGAGTCTCTTTCCCAGACTGGCAGGTCTGGCTGATTTAGCTTGGGTCCTGGGCCTATCCTTTCATGGGTGAGGCAACTTCACTCACTGCCTGGCTATCGCTAGCTCCGCCAAGGGTAATGGAAAACTGTCAGTAAAAGGGGTGCATGGTGATACACAGGTACAGCTGTGTTTATAAAAGGCAGACACTTCATATGTGCATTATCCAACACAGTAGCCAAAAGTCATATGTTGTCATTTCAACTTAAATTTGACCTTGAATAAAATTGAAAATGTAGTTGCTCAATCACACCAACTACATTCTTAATCATGGCTTGTGGCTATCATAATGAATAGAACTTTTCCATCTTTGCAAAAATCCCTATTGGACCATGCTACACCTTTTTCATTTCTTGTTTACTTATTAATTATGAATATGGGAACAGCAAAAAACCAAGCTGAGTCATAATCTTCACTCCTGTATTCAATTAGCATATGCTAAGTGTCTGCTCTGAATGGGTGGTTGTAGGTCCCAGGGTGCTGGGAGGGACCTCAGAGATCTTCTGGTCAGATGAAGCTCATTGCCGAATCACCAGGGAGCACTCAGTATACTGAAAAGTCGGTCCTACCCTGCAGAGACAGAGATGAAACTTATCGGGAGTGGCGCTTGGTACCCAGAGTTTAGGAACTCTCCCCAGGTGATGCTAATATGCCGCTGGGCTTGAGAACAACTGCACTGTGTTCTCTCCCAGGAAGCGATGAGCTCTAGATAACCTGAAAACCTGAATCCACCCTAGTCTGGATTCCTCTCTAAGGTTCCTAAGACAAGCTCAGAGAATTCTCTGTGCATTTGGCATCTGTTGGAATTGTGTGTGAAATTCCTAGGGGAGAACAAGTCTACTATTTTTCCTTACTCCAAGGAGAATCCCATCTACTCCAAATGAGATGCCAAAAGAACTTCTGGTTTGGAGTCTGTGTTTAGTTGCTTCTTTCTCAGACTACTCATGTATTCCATTCATGATTCAGCCTAGTGGGTGACAGCTCTATAAAAATGACTGCCCTTTCCTGAGCACCTGGTTTAGGGTAGTTGCTTCACACACAGTTTCACTCTAACCTAGGGACAGTCTTGCAAAGCAGGTATTGCTGACACCAGTCTACACATGAATGAGCTGAGATTCATAGATATTAAGGATTACAACTTGTCCAAGTTCACACAACCGGGATTCCAGAGTTCCCTTGTCCCCGCTCCACCACTACCCTGTCCCTACCCTGCGGCTCAGAGTGTGGGGTGGCTGGCAAGCAGCTCTGCCTGCTCTGGATCCATACCGGAAAGAACTCTGTGCAGCTCAGATGCAATCCTTGCTTTGTGTGCCAGTTGAAGTCCCAAAGCTGATATGAACTGGACAATTGTCACCTGTGCTCAGTGAGAGTCCTGAGGGCCTGGAAGGAAGGGGGAATTTGGGAATAAGACAGGTGAGGGGATTTGGAGTAGAGTTCTTTCAGTTGATAATTGTTCCAGGATTCCTTTTCCTAAGGGATTTGGAGGAGGCAACTGAGAGCACTGTTGTACCTGGAGCAGTTGAGTGCTCAGACACCTAGCAATTACGGTGCATTCTTAGTGTACACATTATCTATTCTTGGCCTGGATTCCTGTGGGCTGGCAGAGTGTCTGTGTCGCCATGTATCTTTGCAATCTGAGTCTCTGCCTGATATTTCCTGGGTAGGTGGCCTGGCCTCCAGAGGCTGGGAAGGGGCAGAACACATTGTATCCATTCCAAAAGACTCTAGCACAGTGAGATCGCACCCCTGCTGTTCTCTGGGGGCCACCTTGTACACCAACAGAAGATCTGCTTTTGTCTGTGTACCATTCAGCAGGTCTATGTGTCAGCAAAGCCGTGAATGGTGCTATGTAGAGTGAGAACAGAATGTCACAGCTGGAGGAACTTTTAAAGATCTCCTGTGTGGCTTGCATTTCATAAATGGGAAACTGAGGCTCAGAGAGGTGACAGGACTTATTACAAAGGTAGCTACTGATAGGATCGTTCTTGAACTTAGGGTTCCTCTTTCTCCGGGCCCAGCCTGCCTTCCTTGATGTGTCCTCTGGCAGGGAGAAGCTGCTACTAGGGGGCTCCCCGAAAGCTCTGCAGTAGAGAAGTCTTCCCGTGTTTGGTCCGGGTATGGCCTAGTATGTGGTCATGAGTGTCTGTGGGTAGGTGCATGCATAGGGAGGGCTTTTCAGCCTGGAGGCCTGGACTGCAGTTGCCACTCCACTGCAGGCTGGGGATTCTCATCAACTGCAGGGTTCATCTGCACCCAGCTCCTTTCTGGACTCCGTGAGCTCAGCCTGCATTTTTTTTTGCTGATTTTTTTGGTCCTCAGTCCCTATTGTCTTTCTAGGGGTCCTTCACAACAATCCGTTTCATCATGAAGAACTGCCACCCCAAAGTACAGACATTTCCCTGTGCTTATCTGCAGAGTGGCACTGTGATAAGGACTTCATAACTATGAGCTCATGAAGCCTCAGAGGAAGCACAGCACCCTAGAGGAAGGTGCCCTTGTCATTCGAGTCTAGGGTTAGGAAGGGAAAACACTCTAAATTACATGGAGGCAGAATTTGAATCCCAAACTTGCTGAGTCTCCTCTTTTAATCACTGTGCTGTCCTGCCTCCCCAGGCTGCCCTTCCCCAGCATGCCACCCCCTAGGCTTCGTGTACCCAGTAATGTGGTCACAGAAGTAACGGGCAGCTGCAGACCCCAGTAGGGTTGGTAAGGGGCGCAGTGGTAGATGATAGGAGTGGGATGTAGCTAGAATGCCTCTCCCGCCCCCCGGGTGCAACAAGGCAGGGAAGACAGTGTTTGAGGGGGCTCCTCTCCTGATGAGGGGCAATTATCTGGTTTGCACGGCATTCAGCAGTGAACAGGGCAGAGTGTCCAGTCAGGCTGCAAGACAACTGGGTGACATATGTGCCCCCGCCAGGCCTACAAAGGCCTTTGTTGGTGCATCTGCTCACAGTGACATAGCACTCTATTATTGCAGGAGGCAAAAAATAGACACAGTATTTGGGCTTGGGTCCTGAGATCATGTTTTCCTCTTCCTCATCTCTCTCTCTGCGGTCATAGCCCTGTAGGGAAAATTACTTATGAAGCTTGGGGGTTTGCCTTTGATAGACCTTTGCCTTTCATCAGACCAGCAGGTGCAAAGGCCTGAGATGACCCTGCAAGGAAATCCTGACATTCTTGTTCTGTCTGGCTCACAAAGGCCCCTTGTTCACTCACACAGGGAGTGATAGGACTGCTAAGCAGGTCCCTAGAGATGACAGAGAAAGGTAGTTGGTCTGTTCTCGCCTGTCACAGGCAGTGAGTGTCAGGGACTACACAAGGGTCAGAGTCTGAGGTTTCAAGTGAGACAGAACTAAAGTGGTGCCTTTTAGCTGGGATTATAGTTGTGTGCCACTGTGCCTGGCTTAAAGTGACATCTTGACAGTGTTTGGTGGGTACGGTAGAAATGCCTTCTCTGAGGGTGCATCAGAAGAACTTGGGGCTCCTTTCAACACAGTGGCTGGTTCCAGCCCCCAGGTCTTCCTATTCAGTAGGCCTGGGTGGGGGTGAGAATCTGCATTTCTCATTAAGTTCCCACACGACCCTACGGCTGGTGGGACTTCACTTTGAGAATCACTATGCTGAAGTATAATCTTCAACGCAGTCAAACTATCCTTTTCATACAAGTATAAAGTTGTTCTTGTTGCTAATCAGTTGAGTTTTTTTTTTTCTCGATTCAAATGGGAATCATGAATTGGCAAAGTGCAGCTCTGCTAGCAGTGCTAATGTCACCAGATGACGCCAGATAATGCTGGATGCTTACAGTTGACACAGCCAGCTTCTGATTGCTGCCACTGTTGGCCACTGCTATCTGGTGCTGACTCGTTTCAGACACCACAGGTCAACTATCGAGTGCTGGTCTCTGCTGCTGATCTTTGTTGGCTGCTGGTCTCTGGAGCTCTTCAGCGCTAACAGCCCCTGGTATTTATTGCTCTTTCTTTTGAACTGATCACTCTGACCACATTACTCAGGATAAATATGCTCAGTAGACTTACTGGACCATGGGAGCCCACATTACACAAGAAACACATCATCAGCAGGTGTACAGGGCCACACAGGTGAGTCTTTTAAAAATAAAAGGCTTGTACTGCGACATGAGGTGTCAGTATACTGGAGGGAGACTTTCTAGACTAACTCTCCAAAAGTTGCGAGTGTTATCTATATAGTGTTATCTATATAGTAGCTGCAGGGCTGTGATCGGCCTAAGTAGACGCCTGTGATTGGTCCATATAAGTACAGGACTCCATGACAGCAGCCAGAGCTGTCATAGTGGGGATTCAGTGAATGGACAGGGCTGAAACCAGGAAATTTTCTGGAAGGCAAGCTATGGGGGTTGGGAATGTTCACAACAGGTCCAGATCCTTCCTGATCTTGGCAGGAAGGGAAGGATCTCTGTTCTTTAAAGAGGCAGCAGCAGTGTCTGAAGCGGTTGGAGTAGTGGAGGAGTACAGCACACAGACAGTCCAGCTGTACCATGTTGGAGTAAACTGGAGAAGAGTAGCCGCTAGATCACCAGGGAGGACGTTGAAGCAAGTCCCAGTCCACTGGGCAAGGGGGAGCAAAGGGAAGGGGCGGGGAAGGATGCAATAACTGCCAGTATTAGAAAAATGGGAGAGTCAGGCCTGTTCATCTGTCTTGTTATGGTTTTGATCTAAAATGAACCCCAAAGCCTTTTGTGTTTGGAAGGTGATTGGATTATGGGGTGGTATAGTGACTTGCCGTTGGAAAGTGAGGTCTGGTCCCAGGAGTCAGTTCCTGGGGACCTAGCCTGCAAGGGTTTCTATCCCTCCACAGACCCTCCCCTGTCTTTTGGCTTCCTGGACGCCATAAGGTGAGCAGCTCTCCTATGCTTAGGCCTTTCCACCATTGCTGTGGCCTTAGAACCAGTGGACTATGGACTGAAACCTCCACAAACTGTGAGCCGAAATAAACCCTCAAGCTATGGGTGTTAGATATTGTGTCTCAGAAATGAGGGAAGTGACTAAGACAAAAGTGAATTTTGTTAAAAATTTTATTTATTTGATGCTAGCTAATGAGGGAACCAGAAAGATATCAGTTTAGGGGAAAATTTAAAGAAACATACACAGTGGGTATTCACAATATGGTGAATATTTAAATTAATAAAACATTTATTACAGTAAAGGACAAATTGTCATTAATCCCACTCAGAATATTCTCCCTCACTTTGAACACACTTTCTTTCCAGTTGGAAGCAGTCTTGGAAGTCCTCTTTCATCAGTGTCTGTGAGGTATGATCAAACATAAAGTAAATAATGCTGCCAGTTGCCATCAAACGGGAAGGCAGGCTCATAAAAACATTGTGGTGTGTTCTCAGCCACCTTATCCACTGGACTTGGCACTGTGCAACTTTGGCTGTTCTCCAAAGCCAAAATGACCACGAAAGGCAAACGTTTTGGGTCAATTCAGAACACTGAGGTAGTGATGATTTACAAGAGAGTATTTCCAGAAATGCCTCAGAAAGTGGCAAGAATGATGGCACAAGTGTGTTCAAAGTGAGGGGAAATATTTTGAGAGAGATTAATGTCAACAAGTCTATTACCACAGTAAATTTTAAAAATGTAAACATTCATTGGGTTTTTCAATTGTACCACATAAATCAATGCTAAAATGCATTTGGTGGGGGATGCAAAAGTGGCGAATAGCCTACATATTCTAGTGGGATTACTTTTCTAAAAGTACATGTATCTCTAGTTCACACAATTCATTTGCATATTGCCATAGTTTGGACCATGAATATTCCCCAAAGGGCCATGTCTTAAAGGGTTTGTCCCTAGGGTGGTGCTGTTCAGAGGTAGAGGAACTTTTAAGCAGTAGGGACCTAGTAGGAGGTCCTTAGGTCACTTGGGGCACATCCTTGAATAATACTGTGGGGTCCCGGCCCCTCCTTGCTCTCTCTTGCTTCCTGACCATAAGGTTGAGCAGTTTTTCTGCTGCCATGAGCCATGATTTGCTACCTTGTCACTGGCCCAGAGGCAGTGGGGCCAACAAACCATTGGCTGCAATCTTCAAAACTGTGAGCCAAAGGAAACCTTTATTCTTTATAAGTCATTTATCTCAAGTATTTCATTATATGGCCAGAAAGCTGACTGGCACACATATTTATGGATGAGAATAATTTGCATTACTTTTAGTTTTCCCCTTTGCAGTAGTCTGGAGAAGAAAATGGTCAACAATGATGTTTTGGTAAATTGTTACTCATAAAATAAAAAGTAGAGGGACTTTGCAATTATCCAGCCCTACATCATCAGTCAATTCCAACTAAACTTCGGGCTTTGTAGGATTATAAAATAGCCAAACATAAATGGTTACCCTTACAGGGCCATAAAGCAGTCAGCTGTGGTGTTTGTGGTGTGTCCTCAGTTGTCAGAGAGCCCCATAGGTCATTTGGAGGACTTGTTGGAACACATTGCTGGGCTCCACCCCCAGAGGTATTGCTACTTCCATCTGGGAGAGATCCAAGAGACTTATGTGGACTGATGCAGGGATGGAGAACAGAAAGTCCTTCTCCTTTTTGTGTTTTGTGAGTAACACTAATTTCCTACAGCATCATTCTTACCCATTTTCTTCTCCAATCTAATGGAAAGGGGGAGGAGATGAGAACTGGCAGTGTCCATGTGATAGGGCTGGGCTAGTGGAGGAGGGTACTGTGAGGATAGAAGGGTGCTTCCAGGTTTGGGCTGATGGTGTAGGGCTGGATGAGGATGTGAGAGTCTCCATTTCAGACTCAGAAGGAACCAAAAGCTAGGATGTCCCTTCACCAAGCTCCATTCCCAGGAGACAGCTTGGTCTCACCATCCCTTGTTCTGCAATTGTGGATTCCTGTGAAGATGGCAGGGAGGCAGAGGAGTGTGCAGGACTCAGTGCCCACCAAGGGCTGGTCTAGGTGTGGGAAAAGCTTCTGCCACAGTTTTGGGAATTCATCCATTGAAGAAGACCTTATAGCAGGCGTATCAAGGCCCTGGGTTTTGATGGAAATATGAGCTTTATGAGATCCTAGCCATTTAGTGGTTGTTGGATAAAACTTGAACTCTGAGAATTTTAATTCTTAGCATTTACTCCAATCTGGTAATTCTCTTCTTGGCCTCTGATGTTACTTCTTTGGGTGTCTTGGTTGTGTAGCCTTAGAACTTTGGTTAATCATAGCTGCTGGGAAGGATGCCTTAAAAGCATGCAGACTTGCTTTCCAAAATGTGTTCAGTGATGTTGGTGAGAAAGAACATTTCAAATTTGTATAAAGTTTTAATTTTGCAAAGTGCTTTCCCCAGCCATGATCTCATTCAATCAATATCTTTAATGTTTGCCCATAACAATAACCTAAAATTTATCATATATCTAGGAATAAATCTAACAAAGCATGTACAAGACCCATTTATTGGAAATAGTATGTTATTGAAAAGAATTAAAATCTAAATCAGTTGAGGGCTAGACAACGTTTACAGATTGAAAGACTCAAGATTACAAAGCTTGTCTCTAAATTCATCTTTAGAATCAATGCAATCCTTATGAAAATACTGGCAGATTATATTTTGTGGAAATTGACAAGCTGATTTCTAAAACTTGTATGGAAATTCAAAGGGCCAGGAAATAGTAGACAGTCTTGAAGGGAAGAGAAAAGGAAGATGTACACTAGAAGGATCAAGACTTAGTATAAATCTAGAGTGCTAGGGCAGCGTGGTATTCATCCTCTTAAGTTTTACTTATTTGCATGGCTTTGAAGGCTGGGGCCCGCTGGCCTGTGGACCTTGGGAAGCCATAGAGGGTGCAGTGGTCTCAGCAAGGCTGGAACATGTCTTGTCATAGGTTTTATGTTCATGGAAGCCATCAGTGATCAAGGGCCATGCCTAGAGTTGGAGGCAGTTCATTCTCCATATAGCAACAGCAGACTCTTTTGCTTCAAACTGTATAATGGCTTCCCATTTGAATAAGGAGACAGTCTCAGATACTTAAATATACTTGAGTATTCACTTTTTCTACACTCTGGCCTCTTCCTGCTTCTCCAGTTTACTTTTTGCCACTCTCCAAACATTTTGGATACCTTCTGCTCCTTAGGTGATTCAGACTCTAATCTCAGATTCTGGGCGTGGCTGTGTCCCTCTGCCCGGTGCATTCTTGATCCTTGATTGGACAACTCCTACTTCCATGTTGGGGTTTAAATTTATGTGCTTAAGTGGGGTGACATCCTTCACTCTTTAGATTGGTGCGATCCCTGCCACACACTCATGGTGTGTTCTTTGTTGCTTTCTTCCAAAATGACCTCCCCTTTGTCTCTCCTTCCAGTAACGGGAGAAAGGGTGTTGTCTGTCTTATGTACCACTTTGTGTTCTGCTCCTAGAAAACTGCCTGGCTCAGAATAAGTGTTTAATCAACATTTATTAGCCATATAAATCAATATGAATGTATAAATTTGAAACACATATTTCAAAAACTGACTTTGTAAAATCAAACCTAATAAGTCTTGCCTAACTTCACCTTTTGGCAAAGATCACCAGTTTATGGTGCATTGTTTGAAACTCTAAAGGGCTTGTTGTGCCTTTCTATAGTTACCAAAACCTGTCAGCCTTGTCCAGATGCTTGTCAGACTGGGTGAGAGTGTGGCTGGAGCAGGGCCAGCCTTCTCCACCCTCAAGAAAATAAGGTCAGTGACTTTCTGGTGTCTTGTTTGCACAGGAAGAGTATGGACCCATTTTTCTTGGTAGGCCAGGGAACTGTGTTGTCCAGAAAACCAGAGGCTTTGTCTGTGGCTTGGTCCTGGTGGAATAGACTAACAGCAGTCCCTTGAGAATCCATCTGTGCCCAGCAGAAGGCATCGCTTCCAGAGGCTACATCTGCTCCTAGTTTTCTGTATTGGTCTTCCATAAAGTAGGCTGTGCATGTATTGTTACCAGTTTCTTTGTTCAAATTGTTTTTCATTAAAAAAATAAATCTTTAGTATTGAAAATTTAGACAATACAGATAAAAAAAAGAAAAGAAATAAGAATCAAGTAATGGTAGAAAATACTTTATTTTCTCTTAAAATCAGAAGCAAGATGAATGTAAGAGTCATGAATACATAATAATGACTATAGCCTGGGTTGTATTCATCTTTATACCAAGGCGGTTATGATATATAATTTTCAACATTTTTTTTGAAGAAGAGATCTACAAAGGCAGGAGTGTCTAAGGCCCATGAAACTCATAATGAAATTCTGGCAGAAACAATTACTTCTAATGGTGTGTGTGTGTGTGTGTGTGTGTGTGTGTATGCTGTTGTTCTCCCTGAACCCTGTGTAATATATAATTTTACAAAAATGTGACCAATTTTCTTTCAGAGTTTTATGTTTTTTATTTTTATTTTTTGGTACCAGGGGTCAAACTCACGGCCTTGTGCTTGCCAAGCAGGCACTTATGCCGCTGAGCTAAACCCTGGCCCCAGAGTTTTATGTTTTTAAAATCGAATAACACATTGTTCATGCCTTTCTGTGTTATCATATGTTCTTCTAAAATATATTTCTTTAACCAGGCTTGGTGACACATGCCTGTGATCCTAGCACTTAGGAGGCTGAGGCAGGAAGATTGCAGTGAGTACGAAGCCAACCTGCACTACGATAGTGTATTCAAGACTGGCCTGAACTCCATAGTGAGACCTAGCTCAAAAAATAGATATCTTTCTTTGATGTTTTATTTTTAATTATGAAAGTAATATATACAACATCTTTCTTAATGCTTACATATTGTTCCAATGAGTGAATGTATTTAATATATTTAACTAACTTATTTTTGATGTTTTGCTATTAGGAATGGCACAACAGTGAATGTCACCAGAAAAACCAGTGCAGTCAGGATTATTTCCTTGGATTCATTTCTAAGGGTAGTATTTTGTAATCTGATACTGAAAAACTTAAAAATATCACCTACAAAATACGCTGTTCTGGAATATTGATTATTTGAAGTCAATGTACATGAAAAAAGGCAGGTGAAAGAAAAACACTCTAGACTTCATTGTTTCTTAAATGTGGGATGTGTAGTTCCCATGTGCGAGAGGCCTCCCTGTAACAGAAGGAAATTGATGCTCTTATCATCAAAAAAAGGAAGTTGAGGCCAAGGAGAATCATACATAAATCTGTGTAGAGGAGCTCATAGTCCTAGTCACGTCTTCGCATAACTAACTACTTTGCCCACACCCCTGTGCCTCAGCCCATTTTCTGGTGCATTCTTGCCCAATTCAGTGTAGAAGTGTTTAATTTTAACTGAATCTTCGAGGCTTCATTTCCTTCTGAGGCCTCCTGTGCCACAAAAACTGGTAAGAAGGAAATGTTTATGGTTTTTTCTTTGATTTTCCTCTGCTATATGAATTAATTTTCAGGTCCAGCCCAAAACCTTTAAGAAAATAAAGGTAAAAATTTTCTCCCTAAAATAGATTATACTGAATTTCCCAGTAGAAGGGTATGTGTGCCACGTGGGCCATTTGTGATGATACCAAAATATGTTCCAGGACCTTATCTTACATTTCTTTGTGTCCTTTGGGTCAGTTTGAGTTTCTGCCTGTTACATTGGCAGAAAGTTACATTCTCATGGTTTTTGGAAACCCCATTCCCCCCAACCAGTGCTCTGCCTGCCCCAGGTTATACAAAGTTCTTTAAGCCTTGAGCCCTGAAGTATCTTATGGGGCACTGCCAGAACCCAGATATCTGTATCTCAGCTTGGCACGTTCCCTTTCAGCCCCTCCCCATGCTAAAGCTACTTCACATTTGAGGCGAGGAACTCCTGGAACATTTCAGATCCTTTGGTGCAGGGACTTGGCATCTTTGAGTAAGCCACATGGTCACCTGATCTTTCAGATCTGCCTAGGAAGAGCTGCATGGCTCCCTTCTGTGGACTGAGGGAGTCTTTTCTGTGCCTGGCTTCTCTTACTCCCTTGTTCACGCAGGACACCTCTCTTCACTGCATTTCCTCAGTTTTTGCCCCAGCAACAAAGATCAAAGCAGGCATTGACCTGAAGCTCATTTCCTTTTTACTTTGCGAAATCTTCAAGGTGAGCAATTCCAAACGGCCTCCTTAAAATCAGAGAAGGGGCAAAAGTAGGAGAGAGCAAGCTCACAGTGTAACTTCAAATGATTCTGTTGCAAAGGGACTCATAAAATGTGAATGTTCACAGCCATATGTTAAAAAGGAGACTCTTCATGGTAGCCATTGAGCCAGCTTCAAGATGCACTGTCTTGGCAGTGCAGGAGATGCGGGGCTTGGTGGGCATTTAAGTAACTTCTGCATTGTGGTAACAAATACATGTGCCCGCAGGTGCATGGTTATGCAGAAAGTGTGTTTCCTTGTTCAATTTTTTTCTATTTTTCTCCTTTGGAATTGATGTTTTCCATTACTGTGCATATACTGGACATTTTACTCGGCTTAAACGTGTGTGGTGCTTGGGCGTAGTGGCGCATGCCTGTAAATGCCAGTATTAGGGAGATAGAGGCAGAGGAGGGTCACTGTGAGTTTGAAGCCAGCTTGGGCTACACAGTGGGTTCAAAGCCATTCTGGAATACATAATGAGATCCTGTCTCAAAACAAGCAAACAAACACAAAACACCCCAAATTTTAAAAAGAATGTGTGATGTAGAGAAGGTGGAATTTTACCTCTATCCTATTAAGGTTTTTCAGCTGGGTCTGAGAATGAAATGGCATGTGCATTTATTTTCTACAAGTTTTATATGGCCAGGAACCTTCATGAGGAAACAAAAACACAAAGATGTGGAAAGGTGCAGTTAGAGTTGACCGCATACTGACAATACCAGTAAGTTGGAGACAGTGGTACATTATGAAAAGTAATTATGTGGGGAGGCTAAAAGAAGGTAAGAGGTTTTGTTTATTTGTTGTAGTACCGAGGGCTGAATCCCATTATGGAGGGTAAAGAATGTTACTTTCCGCTTTGCATACGAGGGACATTTTTCACATGGGAATTTTACATCCTGCTCTTTTTTTTTTTTTTTTCATCCTGCTCTTAAGAAAGGCTCTCTGGGTGCTTTGCAGGTGACCTTAATGCAGTCACTAAAACAGGAAGTTGGCAAAAGTGTATGATTTTGGGAGGAAACCTTGTGTTTTCTTTTCTGAAGCCTTTGTTTTAGGTTTGCCTTAGCTGCACCTGCATTTCTTGCAGTTTCTTACAAGGAAACTTCCTTTCATAGTCAAAATATTTCAAGTGAAGTTATTTTAAACTACATGGAAATGTTTGAAAGCTCAGCTTTTGTTAGCCCAAAAAACATTGTTTCATAGACAGTGGTTGAAACAGTCATTTCCTGTGGGCAGCCTTTACCACTGAAACAAACTTTGATTTTGGTTACAACTTTCTTCTAATAGGTCCTCAGCCATTTACTGTAGAGCTTGGTAGTTAGGTTCTTTGTGCTTGAGCAAGAAAATGAGCTCAGGCTGGCTTGGCTAGTGTTAAGAGGAAATCTATGTATGTAAGTGCTGAGGAGCAAATCCTTTCCAGCTGGGCTGCCTGGATCTGCAGCCCTCTGGTACTGCGAGCTGAATCTTCAGCAATGCAAGTATAAGCCTCTACATGTATGCCTATCTTTTCTATATTACAGGGAAAAACAAAACAAAACGAATTACTAGAAAAACACGAAACAAAAAAGACAAGTAAATAACAATAGCAAAGAGCCCCAAACAATGACGATACAGGCCTTCAAAGCAAGGTGGTATGTGCATAACTAGGGTTATTATATTATATAATGTTTTTCAAGAGTTCCTCAGATCACCATACACGAATATGCACAATTGTTCCAATCCTATGGATGTTAGCTGTTTTGTTCCAAGAATTTATGGAATTTGTAACACAGTCATCTTACCTATCCTAAGCGTGATTATATAATTTTAGATATTTTTTCTTTTCGCGTCCTTTTTCTTTTTCCTTCTTTTCCCTGAATATTATTTTTTTTCCTTTTGAACAGATTCTTATCTTTTCACTGTATTTATTGAGGATTTTGTATCTTATGTACTCTTACCATTTCTTATATCAGGGAGACAATATGGTATTTACACATGTGAGTTTGATTTATTTTACTTATGAGTATGTTCTCAAGTTGTGTCCATTTATTTATAAATATGTCAATGTAATCATTCTTTATAGCTGAGTAGTATTACATTGTATAAAAAGCCACATCTTTTTTATCCATTCCTCAGTTGATGGGCATTTAGGTTGTTTCCAAGATCTGGCTATTACAAATTGTGCTGCTATAAACACGGGTGCACATATATCACTGTGGTATGATGATTTCAATTCTTCTGGGAATATGCCCAGAAGTGGAATAGCTGGGTTAATTGGGACTTCCAGTCCCAGCTTTTTGAGGAACCTCCAGACTGACCTCCACAGTGGTTGCACCAGTCTGCACTCCCACCAACAGTGCAGAAGAGTTCCTTTTCCCCCTGCAGCCTCTCCAGAATCCTAAAAAGTTTATGCAAATTGATTATATTATGTGTGATGAAATGAACAGCTATTTTGAAGAAAAAGAGACATTATGGTGTCCATTGCGGATTCCGTATCGTCATGCTGTGAAATCCAGTAATGTTTTTATTCTTTGTTCAGAGTGGTTTTAGTCTGTTTTATATTGTTTAATTTCAACCTACATGAAGGTATGGGCAGCTAATTTGAATGAGAACAAGAGACATTGTGGCAGCCATTGTTGATTTTCCTATTGTCTGGTTTTGAAGGCCTATCATGCTTTCATCACTCTGTTCTGATCAGTTTAATACTATCTTGCTTTGTATGAATTCATTGTGTGGGATTCGGAAGACAAGATGGCGGACTGGTAGGTAGCAGGAGAGAGACCCTCTCTGAGAGAGACAGCTCAAATGGCAGAATAAAACATCCTGGAGAGACCCAAACAGAGAGAGATGGACTATCACAACCCATGAAGAAACTAAAGTGCAAAAAAACCCATTCGAATATGAGGTCCTGGGGCTACTATTAATGAAGATAAGATCAG
>PVJX010010345.1:0-57367 GCA_004027295.1 Dolichotis patagonum | reverse complement strand
TATAAATATACATTCTCAGCTAAATAGGCGAGAGTTCTTACCATGTTCTCTTGTGATTTATTCCCTCCTCTTGGTTTCAATTTCCTTATGTACTTTGGTTATTTTTTCTGAGAGGAGATTTGAACATTAAAATCTTCTTGCCTTTGTTTTATTGAAAATGTCTTTGCCTGCACTTTTTTTTTTTTTGAGACAGAGTCTGCCTAATTGTAGTCCATACTGACCTTGAATTTATAATCCTCCTGCCTCAGCCTCCTGAGTGCTGGAATTTACAGTGTGCATGAGCATGCTTGGCTTAACATTTTGAAAATCTGACTGCATTGTTTTTCTGCTTTTGCTGTTGAATCTAACTGTGTTTTCTTTGTCTTTCACCTTTGGTGGACTTTAAGATTTTTGCCTGTGATGCCTACAATTTCACCATAATGTGTGTAGGTGTGAATTTTTTAAAATTTTGCTAGGCATTTATTGTGACTCTTAAATCTCAGGATTCATATCACCCATCAGTTTTGGAAAATCATCAGTGATTATCTCTTTGAATGACTATCCTCCATTCTCCCCTTTTCTCCTGGACCATCTTTTATAGTTGTAGTAAACCTATTATACTCTTTGTCTCTAAATCTCCATTTTCTCATTCTCATTCTCATTCTATGCTCCCTTCTAAGTTAATTCATCTAGTCCTTTAATTTTCTCTTCAGCTATACCTAATATACTCACTAAGTTTTGATATATAATTCTTAAAATTCAGATTGTTTTGTATATATATTGGTTCTTGTTCCATTCATCTTTCTTTTTTGTATTTTTTCCTTGATTTAGTTGTTCACTTTGTGCTGAGCTACATCCCTAGCCCTTAAGTTTATTTTTTTAAAGCATTTTTTAAAAAATCGGTACTGGGGATCGAACTCACATATGCTTGCAAGGCAGGCCCTTATGCTGCTGAGCTAAATCCCCAGCCCTAAGTTTATTTTTTTAAAAAAATTTTATGACCAGATCTCACTGAATTGCCCAGGTTGGCCTCAAACTTATGGTTCTCCTGCCTCAACCTCCCAAGTGCTGAGATTACAGGTATATTCCATCATGCCTGGCCCATATTATTATAAATTTAAACCCTAAAAATCATGTGAGGAAAAGGTACATGATTATCAGTTCCTCAGGGAAGACTCTTCTTTCCCTTGTCTCTTAACGCCAATAGCAAATTAGGCCTTCCTACAGTGGTCTTGGTTTCTTTCGTGTTTCTGGCACTTTGGACTATAACTTTATTGTTTTCACCCCTATATTATCTGTGCTTAATATTGTTATCCATGTTCAATTTTGGGAAAACCAAAACAGGAGGTTTCTTTTATTAGACTGTGTGCGAGACAATCTATCAAAATTCTTTCAAATGTAGTTTGTTTCTCTGAGTCTTTTTGGTTGATGCAAAATAAATTGTTTCCTTATTTGTACCCCTTCTTTGTTTGCTTGAGACAGAGTCTAATTTGCTGGGATCCTCTTGCCTCAGCCTCCTGAGTGGTGAGATTACAGGTGCGTACCATTATGCCTAGCTCCTATCGATTTTCTCTTCTTATATTCTTCTTCTTCATTCTTCTTTCTTCTTCCTTCTTCTTCTTCTTCTTCTTCTTCTTCTTCTTCTTCTTCTTCTTCTTCTTCTTCTTCTTCTTCTTCTTCTTCTTTTTCTTCTTCTCTGTCTCTCTGTCTCTCTTTGTCTCTCTCTCTTTCTTCAAGAACCTGTTTTCTTATATATTTTTTCCATCTTCTCAGTCACGCCCCCATTTTGGCTCCCTGCATAGGCCATAAGCAGTGACAATCAGCCATCTTATACCCCAAAAGGGAGAGGGCTTGGTTTAGAGCTAAGCATGCACGGACTGAATCTTTTCACAAATACATGTTCTTTTCTCTGTTATTGTGGATTTTGAGCTGTAGGAATGACTCAGCTGCCTGTGAACGTCACATTCTGGGCACAGCAAGTATTAGGTTTGGCTGGATGACAGTATGGTACGTGGAGTAACGTGAGTAAATTTTTCGAATACCATATTAGGGCCTGGGACTTCCGCTTTAGGGAATCCGGACTTTGAGAAACTTTGAAGGTTTTTTGAACTTAACTCATTTTGAAAGTTAGTCTTGGCAGCAGTGTCTACAGTGGGTTGGAGGGTGGTGACATTAATGGCAGGGAGACCAATTAGGAACATATTACAGGAGCCCAAGGAGGTACTAATGCACATGATAGGAATAGGATCTGGCAAAAGCTTGGAGCTGTCGCAATGACCAAAGTATAATTGTAACTATCAGCCAAATTGGATCTTAGAGAAGATGCCAATACGGACAGGTGACAGCATTCCCTAGAGCTAAGCTGCATCCCAATGGAACAGCATTATGAACTCATAAAGACTTGCTGATTTCCACTAATGAAGTTATATGCTATTATAAAATGTCTGCTAATTAGCCTGAGCCAGCTAGAACCCTCCCTTGATCTGAACCAGGCTTGAGGAGTGTGTACCAGTGCAGTTTGTAAAGCAGAATTAAAATAGGGAAAGTAACATAAATCAGATAGATCCATAACTTTGCAGAGTTTAGACAACTGTTCTTAGTACCAGTCAAAAGAATATAATTCTCTCTTGTTCTTTGCTTCTACTGTTAACAAGGCCTTCTAAATCATTCCTCTGGGCTTTGCTTCCACATTTCTTAGATCAGTTTAGTTCCCTGTTCCTGCTGGGTTATATATCCAATTTCATGGTAGGGATGCAAACTGCCTTGCTTTATATGTGGTTTCACATTATTCCGTATGTTCTAAGGTTATTTTCATACGTAGCCTTTGTTATTCCTCCTTTCCCAAACTGCTGTGGGTTGTACTATAACTTGTTTCTTAATCAGCTAAATTTAGGTGAATACCAGTTGTGTCGAGATGCCACATTTAGCACTTAATTGATGAGTGAACTGGAAAATAGCAATAGGACTATGAAGCTAAGTGGATAATTGAGGGAGAATGCAAATTACTTGCTGGTGATAATGAGTGATGAAAAATGTGAGTTCAGAGAGATTATTTTATATATGTAGTAATTGAATTTTGGAATCATGTCCAGGGCACTACCAACAGGCATAAAGACGTACTTTTTAAAAACTTTCCTTCCCTCTATTGACAATCATTGAGCTGCACGTGGTGGCACACCTGTAATTCCAGCACTCAGAAGGCTGAGGCATGAGGAACACTGTGAGTTTGAGGCCAGCCTGGGCTACAAAGTGAGACCATATCTCCAAAATAATAATAATAATAATAATAATAATAATAATAAGAAGAAGAAGAAGAAGAAGAAGAAAATCATTGAGCACTTAGCATTGGCCAGAGATTACGATACATACTAGAAGTTACAGTGTTTTAGTCTTCCATCTTGAACTAATTTGGCAATTGATAAAAAGCCTGTGTTATATTTTTAAATGGTCAGTTGTTACCCAGGCATTATGGTGCATGCTTGTAATCACAGCACTCTGGGAGGCTGACCCTAGATGACCCTAACTGTAACCCTAAAGCCCTATATTTGATTCCCAGTACTGGGGAAAAAATGTTATTATTACCCCAAGTGCACACTTCATATGAATCATAAGATTTTTTAAAAATCCTCTTGTTAGCCAGGTATAGTATATGTGCCTATAATTCTAGATACTCAGTAGGCTGAGGCCTAGACAAGTTGAGACCAGACTGGATAACTTAACAAGTTGCCTCAAAAGAAAAAAAAAAAAAACCCTTTTTGTCTTTGGTAGTGATTGAAATTTTAGGATTTTAAGAAAATAGTACCTGAAAGAAGAATTTGTAAAAAATTATTTTGAACCAGATGTGGTGGTGCATTCCTGTAATTCCAGTACTCAGGAGGTTGAGGCAGGAGGATCATTGCAAGTTGGAGACCAGCCTGGGCTACAAAGTGAGCTCAAGACCAGCCTGAACTGCACAGTGAGACCCTGTCCCCAAAAGAAAACAGAATTTAGTCAGGCATGGTGGTATGATCCTGTAGTCCCAGGTACTTGGGAGGCTGAGGCATGAGGGTCACTGGAGCCCAGGAGTTTGGGGCCAGCCTGGGCAATATGAGTGAGATCATGTCTTAAAAATTTTTTCTAGGGCTGGGGATTTAGCTCAGTGGTATAAGCACCTGCTTGGCAAGCACAAGGTTGTGAGTTTGATCTCTGGTACCAAAAAAATTTTTTTTCTTCTTCTTTTGATCCTAACTGAATAAAAATACATATTGTACATATTAATGGATAATGTGATCTTTTGATTGGAATAGGAATTTTTAATCAAGAATGAAGTTAGAGGAGTAGAGATAGTCTTCTGTGAAAATTTGATGTATGCATTTATTTTTCAGAGAGTTATAGCTACTCAAAGGAATCTATGATCCAAAAAAAGTTAAGAGTGATCTTTGTCTTGCTTAATTAGACTCCTAGAATAGTGTCTTGCTATGTAGCCTGGTGGCTAAATGTTTGGGCATGAAAGTTACCCTCTGTGTCTGAAATCTGGCTCTTCCAGTTATTAATAACTGTGCATCTTAAACAAGTCATTTTACTCTTGCACCTCAGTTTTCTCATCTGTAAAATGGGGATAACAATAGTATTATGCCACAGGGTTGTAATTATGTGAATTAACCTTTGTAAGTTTCTTTTGTCTTTCTTTCTTTTCTTTCTTTCTTTCTTTCTTTCTTTTTCTTTCTTTCTTTCAAGGAAAAAAAAGAGTAGTTCAGGCTGTGTCCTTGAGCTCACTATGTAACCCAGACTGGCCTTCAGCTCACAGGGATCCTCCTGCCTCAGCCTCCATGTGCTGGGATTATGGGTATGTGTCACCATACTTGGTATAAAATACAACTTTTTCTAAGTCTTTAGAAAGTTGACACTCTCATGTACATTTTTAAGTATCTCTTTGGTATTTCTATCTTTCTTTTCAATGGATTTTGATACAGTCTAAAAATTATCTCTGCACACAAGCTGTGCTTTTCTTCCTTGTCAACTGAGTCTTGAAGTTTGTCTCTGAATACTTACTGCTCTGAATCTCAAACAAAGATAAAAGAAAATACTAAACACACAGTAAATGTTCAACAGATAGGTGCTATTGCTATTATGATGGTTACATAGACGTGACATTAATGATGATAGTGAAAATCACCACGTATCTTCCTGAGATCACCTAAGAGTGAATGTGGACAAAAGCTACCCACAGCCAACACTGCTGACCAGCTGACCGGGTCAGCACGGCTTCTTTTCCTCCTCTGTTCCCTCTCAGGGCCAACCACACTCTTCAGGCTGGGTAGTCTGACCTGACTTCTGAGCCGAGTGTATTCAAGTTGAATTGCAATGGCCAAAGTGACTTATGTTTTAGATTTTAACTACAATGCATACCAATTTTATTTTGTGGCCTGGGATTGCACAGTTTCCTTGTCATTGTCCTGTTTTTTACCCTGAAGAATATGTGTTGCCGACGCTCCACCAACGACAAACAATGAACAAGGAAATGTGAACTCTTTTGTTTGTTTGAGATACGGTCTCACCATACAGTTCAGGCTGGTTTAGAACTCGTCATGTGTTCACTCATAGTGATCCTCCTGTCTCAGCCTTCAAGTGCTATGATTACAGGTGTACACCACGCTTAGGATTCCTCTGGGTACAGGACCCTGAGCAGCTGTGCAGGTCCTCAGCTCAGGAATTTGGGCCTTCATGGCTCCCATGAATCGATCTCCGGAGTCTGATGAAAAGCCTGGTTTCTGAGGCCCACTACAGACGAATGAGTCAGCATTTCTGGGACAGGGTCTGGGAACCGGCATTCTTTTTTCAAATTTTTTTACTTTTTTGGAGACAGGGTCTTGCTTTGTGCTTCAGGCTGGCCTTGAACTATGTAGCCCAGACCGCCCTGGGACCCACAGCAATCCTCCTGCCTTCCAAGTGCTGGGATTACAGATGTGCACCACCACGCCAGTCTGGGACTGACTTTTTTTTTTTTGTCTTTTGTTTTGTCTTTTTGAGACAGGGTCTCACTATGCAGTTCAGTCTGGCCTCGGGCTCACTTTGTAGCCCAGGCTGGTCTGGAACTTGCAACAATCCTCTTGCCTCAGCCTCCCGAGTGCTGGGATTACAGGGGTGTGCCACCATGCCTGGTAGAATTGACATTCTTAACAAGCTCGCAGGTATTAATTTTATACATAAAAGTCTGAAAACCTCAAATTCATTTTCTTTGCTTGGAAAGAACAATTCTATCTTTTAAAAGTGTTTGCTGTGATTACCTCAGGCAGCTAATAACACCACAAATTATCATCAATTTTTCTTTGTTTTTTGCCCAGTATGTCCAGAACACACCAGGAGGGTGAGTTTCCTTCCTTCTCATTCTTGCAGCATCACCTTGTGATTTACTTGCCTCCCAAGTGCTGGGAGCAAATCCCTGGACTGGGTGTGTGACCACCATGTGGACTGTCATTGTCTGACCAGCTACGCTATTGGCAGTACAAATTACTTAGGCTTGACAGTTTTACACAGGAGACTGTGTTTTACATAGGCATCTTCCAAATAGTGAGTCTTTCTTCCCAGTGCTGGGGATGGGGGCCAAGATCCGTGCACGATAGGCAAGAGCTGTACACTGATCCGCATCCCATCCTCAAATATTGAGATTTAATGAAAGAAAATCACTTCTGTTTCTGAAGTCTGCTGGCCCTCCTGGGACTCCCGGGGTGCCCGTGGATCCAGTCAAGGTGATGCTACACCATAATTACCCTTTTTCTTTATCTCAGGAGCGGTCTGGAGCTCCTCTTCAGTGGCAGGCTGTGGACTCACTGGGTTTTCACTTCAACAACTGACCAAGTGTGCTCTCTGGAGCAGACACCCTGGGTTCAAATCCTGGCTCCTCTTGTTACTAGCTATGCGACCTTGGGGCAAGCGACTGAACTCTTCCTCAGTTTCCTTATTTGTAAAATTAGGATTAAAAAACTAGTATGTGACTCAGATGTGGTGGTGCACACCTGTAGTCTCAGCACTGTGGGAGACCAAGGAGGAGGACTGTAAGTGTGAGCCCAACCTGGGCATTTAGTGACTCAGCAAGACCTGGTCTCACCACAGACAAAAAGAGCCACAGATTCAGTTCAGTCCACAAGGTTCAATCTTTGGTATAAAAACAATAGAACTAAGCAAAACAAAACAAAACACTTACTTCACAGATAGTGAGGATAGAGCAGAAGATAGAGCAATGCCAGCCTTTCCACCTACTCTGTGCGCCAGCTTGCAGGGGCCCACATGAGAATAAGATGTCAAGAATGATAATTATAATGCCTGACTCTTGTGGAACATTCACCACACACCTAGCTAAGCTTTCTAATGCTTTGTGAATACTGTCATCCACCCTGACCTCTACTGGGGGAGGGACTGTGTGAGACGCAGCGTGGCGACTGGGCGGGGAGCAGTGTCCTGCACTGTGCTCGCGCGCAGCCCAGTGGGGCAGGGCCTGGCTGGCTGAGAGGCTCCAGACGCTGGAGTAGGTGTGGTTGTGTGCTTGTGTGTGGGGCTAGGGATACGTGTGCACCTCAGTAGTGGTGGGTTTAGGTGCTCTTTGTGGACTAGCATGGTGGTCTTTGTGGACTGTGAGTCCCTGAGAAAATAGATACGTTAAGCCAAAACTAGCTTTTCTCTTTTTCCTTCATTCCCTCCTTCCCTTCTTCCCTTTTTTTGTCCTTCTGTGGTGCTATGGATTGGACCCAGGGCTTCTCATATGCTAGGCGAGTGCCCTACCTCTGAGCAACACATTGGCTCCACTACTAGAAACCATTAAGCAAGCCGGAAGTGGTGGCGCATTGTATAATCCTAGCACTCCGGAGACTGAGGCAGGAGGGCTATGACTTTGAGGCCAGGCTGGAGTGCATGGTGCGACCCTGTCTCAAAACAAACAAAGTAAATTATTAGACAAAGTAAACTGGAAAAAAGGAATGAGTTTTGAAAGTTGGGGCACTTTCAGTAGGAAGTATGTGTTTTTGGTAGTCTCCATTTCCTACGGTTTTGTATTTGTTTTTTTATCTGAACCAACAGAAAAAGGAAAATAATAACACAGTTATGAGAAGATCCTCAGTTCCACAGCCTTACCTCTCCCCATGGAATCCAGTTCCAGGTCGGTTCTGTTTCCTCCATGGCAAGTGGCTGCCAAGTTTTACTGGTTTCTGCAAAGTGTCACTTCATCAAATTGCAAGTCTCAGATATTCATCCTAAGTAACTCAGTGACAGAATTCTTATCAAATTACCCTGACTAAGAACCTGAAGTTCTGGGTTTAGCTGTAAGTCATTATTGAGATATTTCAAGGTGAACAAAACTTTTTATATTATGAATTTATATTTTATCACAACAAATAAAAATGCTCTTTTTTGACTCACAGTTTTCTCTGTGTGGGCAATGGCTTAAGCATTTGCTGTATGGAACAGATGCTATCTTAAATTTTCCTTAATAAAAAGATGATGGATTTTTCATTAACAGGGGCTTCCGAGTTATTGGTGAAATGACTTCTTTATTGATTTTCAACTTTATTTCCAGATCCCCCCTCCAGAATTGGTTGCTTCTTAACATCACATCTTTGTCACTCTATATTTTTAAAGCTGGGCATGGTGGCACACACCTGTAATCCTAGCCCTCTGAGAAGCTAAGGCAGGAGGGTAGCAAGTTGAAGGCCAATTTAGGATGGAGATGTTCAAGGGCCCTGAGTTTGATCTCTAGAACCACAGAGAAAAAAAGAGAAAGAGAGAGAGCTGAGCATGGTGATGCATGCCTGTAATCCCAGGACTTAGAAGGCTGAGACAGGAAGATCACTGCTAGTTTGAGCTACATAGTGATATGCTGAGTTCAAGGACAGCCTGAACTACATAGTCTCTTTCTTCCTTATCTCCATAAAGGAAGAAAGAGAAAGAAACATAACACAATTTTAAAAATAGCAAAAGGTTTGAACATATCTCTCTCTCTCTCTCTCTCTCTCTCACACACACACACACACACACACACAGACACACACACACAGAATAGCCAATAAACATACAAAAAAGTCACAGCATCATTAGTAAAGGGAGAAAGGCAAATTAACAGTACAGTGAAGCCTGGCTCCGCTGTGCGTGTTTGTAATCCCAGCACTCTAGGAGGCTGAAGGAGGAGGGTTGCAAGACTGAGCCCAGCCTGAGCAATTTAGGAACTTCGTAGATTCTGTCTCAAAATAAAAGGGCCAGGCATATAGTTCACAGGGAAAGCCCTGGGCTCAATTCCCACCACCACAAA
The DNA here is from genome assembly GCA_004027295.1 of Dolichotis patagonum. Taxonomy (NCBI): domain Eukaryota; kingdom Metazoa; phylum Chordata; class Mammalia; order Rodentia; family Caviidae; genus Dolichotis; species Dolichotis patagonum. Next base: position 48,111 of record PVJX010010345.1, on the reverse strand, counting down.
CAGAACAGAACAAAATCAAACCAAACCTAGAATAGTATTCAAACATTTATCAGTGGGTAAATGAACAGTCAGCCTCCCATCACTATGACTAAATATCTGAAAAAATCAATTTCAGAGAAAAGGTTTGTTTTGGCACCGTATTGGAGGTTCTCGTTATAATTGGTGGGTCCTGTTCCAGGGTTTGCAATGAGGCAGTGCATTATGGCGGAAGTGTGGGTGGAGCAAAGTTGATCGTCTCTGCCAGGAAGCAAGAGGGTGAGGAGGGGCCAGAGTCCCACAGCCCTCTTCAGGGCATACTCCCAATGACCTAAAGACTCCCACACAGCCTCACCTTTCAGAGATTCTGTCACCTTCTGATAGTGCCATCCTGGGGACCAAGCTTCTGAGGCATAGCCACCTGGGGAACATCAAAACCCAGAGTATAGCAATGGGTAAACCAACGGTGGTGCTGGGTGTGGTGACTCATGTCTGTAATCCTAGCATGTGGGAGGCTAAGGCAGGAGGATGTCCTTGAGTTTGAGGCCAGTCTAGAGTACACAGTGAGTTCAAGGCCATGCTGGACTATCTAGGGAGACCCTGTCTCAAAAGACCAAAAACCAAGCCAAACCAAACCAAAACAAAAAAATCCCTCCACACAGTGGTGTTCCCAAACAAGGGAATGCTGTAGGAAGTACAGATTACTGGTATATGCAATAACATGCCTGACACAGAATATTCTACTAAGTGAAAGAAATCAGACACGAGAGTACATATTACATGATTCCATTGATCTGAAATTCTAGTATATGAAAAACTAACCCCTAGGGATGGCCGGGGGGGGGCAGGCTTGGGAGGGAGGTCACTGGCTCCAAATGGGCCTCAGGATGCATTTATTGTGTGCAGAGCCTATCCCAATAAAGCTGATTTTAATAAACCACAAAACAAATTTGCAAGCGGAGTGTGACACATGCCTGTAACCCCAGATGTCTGAGAGGCTAAGGCAGAAAGTTTGAGCCCAGCCTGGGCAATTTAGCAACTTAGCAAGTTCCTGTTTCAAAATGAAAAGTTAAAAGGGTTGTGAATGTAGCTCAGTGCGAAAGCCCTGGGTTGCCCTGGGAAACCAGCCTCCCCCCAAAAAGTTCACTGAAGCATCTAATACATACATACATATCCAAGCATGAATAATTGTTAAATATTTTATTTACTTTATCTTTTTTTTTTCATATGGAAGAAGTGAATGGAAAGGAACATTTCTTTAGTTTCCAGAACTATTCTCTAGCTCTTCATACTGACAAGTATGGTCATAAAGTTGCATGCACCCTTTTTGTCTACTGGGGCTGGGGGTTGTGGCTCAGTGGCAAAGAGCACTTGCCTTGTGTACATCAGACCTTGGGTTTCCTTGTTTCATAAACAGCAACAGCAAACACAAAAAACAGGTGTTCACAGATACCTTCATTTTATTAGTGAGGATGTCAAAGCTTCAGTAGAGTGAATGCACCCATGCATAGGCGCTGGTTAAACAATGAGTCAGTCAGCAGCTCTGCCGGCGGTGATGCTCTGTCTTATGCTTCCTCCTCAAGGCCGCAGTGCCAAACCTGTGTTTGAGAAGCTGTTACTGTAACTTATGTAATTACAAGTCTGTGTATACTGCTCTTTATTCTCAGGTTTAAACATGACTGCAACTTGGTACAAATGGGAATTCAGTGGGTTATGATGGGTCCACAAGTATTTAAAATGCACAGCTTGTACACTTTCAAATACAAGATGAATGTAGTTTTAAATAATACAGCTATTTGATATCAGTGATTTGTTTATTGCAATTAAGATGGAATACAGATATTCAGATATTCATGCATTTGCCTCTGATTTTGCCATATAGTTTCCTAGACTATTTTTGGGCATGGTAAAGGGCTACAGATGTAGCTCAGTGCTAAGGCTGAGGGTTTTATCCTCAGCACTATAAAAATAATTAGTAGACTATTTTCAAAGCAGCAATATCATGCAATTCCAATGGCTGATTGGATTTGACTATGAGACAGTCAGAGGGACTGATTTGACACTCCTTGCCTTTTTTTTTTGGTTCTTTATTATTATTTTTTATGGTTCATCTTCTGCACTGTCCACATTTCCCCCTCAGTTCGTGTGTGTGTGTTGCTGTGGATGAAACCCAAGGTTTTGTGCATACTAAGCAAGTGGTCTTTAGCACTGGGTTATATCAGCATCTTAATGTTTATACCTTAAATGCTGATAGAAGCCAAAATAAACCTCTCCTCCATTAAAAAACAAAAAGTTGATAGACACTGGAGCAGAAAAGAAGAGTTTAGATTGATTTTATTTATTTGCTTATTTTTTTTGAGACATGGTCTTGTTTTGTAGTTCAGGCTGGCCTCAAATTCCTGGTAATTCTCCTGCCTCAGCCTTTTGAGTGCTAGGATTACAGGCATGTACTACCATGCCCAGCAATTTTAAATTTTTTCAAATAATGAAGCTGCTAATTTCTCTATACCTATCTTTCTATCTACATTGAGATAGGGTCTTGCTTTATAGCCCAGGCTGTCCTCAAACTCGCTGTGATCCTCCTGCCTCAGTCTCCTGACTGCTGACATTATAGGTACGTTCCTCTTAGTCTGCCATTTTGTTTTTAAAACTCAGACACAGGCATTTCTAAGAAGACTACTAAATTTTGTTTTCACTAGCAGAACAAATTTTTTTCTCCTTAAAAATATAGCAGTTGTTGGGTATGGTGGCAGATGAGTGTAATCTCAGCACTTAAGAGGCTGAGGCGGAGGATCACTGAGAGTTCAAAGTTAGTCTGGGCTACATAGTGTTGTAGCTTGGCATAACTGATGCCATCTTGAGCCCTGCATTTAGCTAGTGCCCTGTATTTGACCCAGGAAAATAGAAAATTACTCAGGGTACAAGTCCCATGAGAAAAGCAGAATGAGCTATACCCACAAGAGAGAAATTAACCTGTTCAACAAAGAAGCAAGATATAGGTGTCAACCAAAAATTAATGTAAGATTCTAGCTAAATTGTTTCCAACAGGATGTCTTTTTGCTGTTTAAAAGTTTTGTAATTTTCCAGCTCAGGGCCACTTGGTGAGACTCTGAAATGGGTCTATGCGAGTGGTCGCTGAGCTCAGCTGATCAAATTCCAAATTTATCAGTTTGGCTGCTTGGATCCCTATATTGTTTATGAACCTACTTCAATAGTAAGTTCAAGTCCAGCCTGAATTCCAGAGTGAGACTTTGTTTCAACAAAACAAAACACACACACAAACAAAACAAAACAGAACAAAACAAAAACAGAGCAATAAAACTGGGCATGGTGGTACATCCCTATAATACCAGTACTTGGGAGACCAAGGCAGGAGGACCATGGAGAGTTTGAAGCCAACCTGGGATACATAATGAGTTCAAAACCACTCTGAACTACATAGTGAAACCCTGTCTTAAAAAACAAAACAAAACAAAACAAAACAAAATTGTTCTGATTAAAAAAAATTTTTTTCTTTCTTCTTCATGGGAGAAATATCAAAACTCAATTTCAAACTTGTTAAGATTCACACTGCTGCCTAGAGTTTTGTTTTGAAAGCTGCACCTTCATTTGCTTGTTGCTTTAGATACATCTTCAATTCTCATTGGCTACTGCCTTGCATATCACAATGGAGGTGAATTCTGTCCCTGAGACCAAGTCTAATGTCATCGAATCACTGTCACAGCTGGATTACGAATGCCATCCAGTGATGCGCTCTTCCTGTTAACAACATCTGGTAATTTCACAGATGACTCCATCAGACTAGTTGTGCCACAGGGCACTGTTAGGTCATGGCACTAGCATGCCGACAGGGTGGAAGGGAATCTTTTGATGCTGCGGAAGATGAAGGCGCCGTCCTTCCATGCACAAGTAGGACACCATAAGAATGGAGAGAACAGAGACTCTCAAGTTCTGCAGTTGACACTGGAGGATACAGAGTCTTACTGAATTCTCTCTTGAGTTTTGGACAACAAATCAGAAGAGAATATGTAAATATTAATAATTGAAGTAGTGTGCTGGAGAGGAGGCCTGAATATTTGCTTTGGAACATTTAATGGTGACATCTAGGTAAGGGATAAGGGTGAAACCAGCCACGGATAGGGGGCTCAAGGGACTATCCATAAGATCAGGGAGGGTGCCAAGATCCTCTTAAGCTGAGAAGGCATGAGCATTTTGAGGGAATGAAGTGGTTTATTTAATCAGTATAGGAATATCAGAAATTTCCAGCTATGATCTGGGAGGGAGACTAAGGTGACAGAAAATAAGATGTGGTGTCATACATTAGTGGGGAAAAGATGAGCTTTTTTTTTCTTTCTCCTCTTTCTCTCCCTTATACTATGCAGGCTATCCATCCTGGGCAGGTCAGGTGTAGCATCACACTCATAATCCCAGTATTGGACCTCCAATCAATAACAAACTTTACATTCATCCACATGCCTAAGACTGCATGAAGATGGGGAGACATCTAGACACAAAGCATAACATTCCATCCCTGCCCTCCCCCAAGACTCATGAACATTCCTTTATAAAAAAGGCATTCAGTTCATCTTCAAGAGTTGCCAAAGTCCCAACAGTTTTAGCACTGCTGAAAAGTCCAAGTCCCAAGTTTCCTCTGAGATGTAAGGCAAACTCTTAGCTGTGAGCCCCCATACAAATGAAAAGAAAGTTAAACAATTCCAGCATTCAATGGCACATCATAAATACTTCCATTCCAAAAGTTACAAATGGAGATACAAAGGAATGGGACCAAAGCAAGTACAACATCCAACAGGGCAAATATTAAGTCCTATAGTTCCTTGTGCAGCATGCAAAGCAATCTGTGGCAAGATATGAACTCCAAAGAGTTTGGGTGGCTCGGCCCCCCACAGCACCTCCAGTAGTTGTAGCTCCCATGGCTTCTCTCTTGGGCCTGCTTTGATCCCTCTTTGCATTTGCCACAGATGATCCACATTCCTGGTTTCTCCAAACTTTTGGGGCTCCATTGTACGATTGGAGTTTCACTCACAACTTCATGGACTGCCCTCTCAGGGGCACACTTCCTGGCCTTCCAGGCCATCTGAAATCTGTGTGGAAGCCTTTCTGACCCCCAACTCTTCTATTCTGTATGTACCTAAAGCCCGCATCACATAGATGAAGACAAGATCTATTGCTAGCAGGAGGTGTAGTCAGGCTTTCCTTTCTCTTGGCTGTAGGGGTTGAGTGCCTGGATTGCTGAGCACTGTGAATCCAATTTGGAGGAATAGATTCTCTAGATTGCTGCCATTTTGGAACATGGTGCTCTGCAGCTTTCTTCTCAAAGCAAAGTCTTTCACTTTTGCAATTTTAAGGCTGCAAGGGGTGGAGTCTTGCTACTTTTTATGATGCCCTCAGGCTATTTTTTCTATTTTCTTGTTCCTTCTCAGCAATCAAGATCTCCCCAGCTGTATCTTTGTAGTCCACACCTTTATTGGAGCTTCCTTTCTGGCCAAACTTACAACATTTTAATTCACTCTACTGGGTTGCTCTTGATTCTTAACTTAAATTTGGCTAAAATCCTCCAACAGTAGCAATGCTACTGCCTCAACATTGGGCTGCCTTGAAATTTCCTCTATAAGATTAGTCTGCCACCCTTAGCCTCAGTCTCAGGAAAAGTCTCTGGACATGAGCAAAATGCAAAGATTTGCCAAGCCATCACACACATCATCTGGAGTCCAACAGCCGATGCAGTCCTTCCCCGGAGAAACCTCTGAAACCTGGTCTTTACCAGCAGGATTCTTGTCAGCCTTCAGGTCTTCTGAGCTCTGATCAGAATCTTCCATATGGAACAGCCTAAGGTGTTCCAGCTTTGTTTTTTCAGCCCAAATCACCAAGCCTTTTCAAACTCTTCCCATATGCCATTCTCAAAGGCTCTTGCAGCCCATGATCAGGTATAGTCACAGCAATAATGCCACTTCTCTGGTATCAAGTTGTTTTAAGTTACTTTTCTCTCATTACTGAAAAAAATACCCAATACCCAAAGTAAAAGGAGGAAAGTTTTATTTAGCTCACAGTTTGTAGAGGTTTCAGTCCATAAATCAGCTGGCTCCAAGGCAGTGTGGTGTGGCAGACAGGCAGCTTTCTCGACAAGAGAGGAGGAGCAACAGGGTTTCCTTAAACCTGTTTCAATTGTGTGGATTGTTTACTCTTTGTGTAATGCCTTTGGTTTTTGTTAAGCAGAAACATTAAGCGAAAGGGATGCAGCAAATATTTGAGATCTTTGAATTGTTTTGGTGTTTTTTTTCTATTGCCTTGTCTTTAGGACAAATCTTACTAAGCCTGAAAATCTTGTTCTTCTCTTCCTTGCCCTATTTGAGTTGGTTTTATTGATTGGATTTGTAATCTCCAAATACCTGCATTGTGCTTCTGATGTATTATGTAAGTGTAACATTGTCTTCCTTGATCTCCAAGGCTTTGTTACTTTAACTAGAAACATAAAAGTCATTATTCCTATGACTTTCATGAAATAAGTAAATTTAAATATAACTTAATATTTGCAATGTAAACTACCCCTTGAAAGAAATTAGTTCTTTTATATTTAGTTCCTCTAATTTTATTTCTAACAATTGTACTTCCTTCAATCTTAAATGAGTGGGCTTTAATTCTGCATTAATACTATTTTCATCATGTTGTAGGATTTTCGTAGCTTTAACCACTTCTTAAAATTTATATTTCCAGACAACAACTGCCTGTAATCCCAGCACTTGGAAAGTTTGCAGCAGGATTGCTGGGAATTCAAGGCCAGTCTGGGCTACGTAGTGAGATCCTGTCTCAAAGCTCCCCCCACCACCAAAACAAACCACCACCACCACCAACAAAGGATAAAAATTAAGAGGGGAGGTAAGGTCCTTTCCTCCCAGGGGGAAGGTATGATAAGTAGATGACAGTTCCTCCTTAACCTCTGGGCTGGATTTGGAAGAATTTAGAAGTGCAGTTTTCTTTGAACTCAAACTTTGTCAACCAGCTACATCATAAGATCCTAAACCCACAAAGCCACCTGTTTAACACAAGTCCCCACTTATCTAAGGCCAAAACAAAGTGCACTGCAGTTCCGCTCCAAATTCCTTTTCAGTAGGTTGAGCGCTTTTTTTTTATTATTTTCAATAAATACCCTCCTATCTTCTACCTCTTGTCTGCGATTTTATTCTTAAATTTTATGAGACAAGGATCTTGGATTTATATAATCAGCTGCTTCATAATCACACCTGTTTTGGTTTCTAAGAAACTAGAACTCGGTTTAAAGCTTCCTGAAGAAAATCACTCATTCTGCGGAAATGGAGACATATTTAATGCTTCAGTAGTTTCTGATCTTTCATTGCCTTAAAACCATTTAAAGTCATTCTGAATTATATGCGATAAGCGAGTGGATTCATTTTTAAAAAAATAAGTAGTAAAGCATACATCGTAACATGTTAATAATGTAACAAATATCAAGAGCTACTGTATGGGCACGAGTTGACTAAAGCTCTCGAAACTTACAAAATGACACCTTAGCATTACATTGGCCGTTGACAGAAACACTCGCTGCAGTCCAAATCCCTAAATTCTGTCTTCCGCTAAGATGTGTGGCCCATATCCACAGAGATTGGTAAAAGCGTGTGAGTGTCAGGGTGGCCCTTTCCTGCATAGTTTTAGGCTGCTCTCCTTTTCGGTGGAAAGAAAAAAACCCCGAGTTTCGAGAGTGTGCGGAGCACTACCGCCTCAGTGCCCAGACTGGCTACACTGTTTACGTTGTGTTTCTCACGGAACCACAACTCCCAAGCTGCACCACGATTCTAGAGCGGTCAGAGCGGCCACTTCCGGTTTGGGCCAGCGCGGCTGCGCACCGTGTGTGGTTTTATTGGCTCGAGCTGCCTCGTGCGATGCGCATCACAGCTCCGTCAGTCGTGGGGGCGGGGAGACGCGGTGGCGGCGGTGGCGGCGGCGGGAGCCCGATCCAGAGGCGGTATCGCGGTGGAGGCAGCGGCTGTGCCTACACTGTGTTGGATCCCCTCCCTCCTCCATTCCCCCTCCTCCCCTTCCCCCTCAGCAGTGGTTTCCTACGAGTCCAAGACGTGCGGCCAGGCGGCGACAAGCTCCGGGTGAGGGTCTCTAGAGTGCGAGCGCGGCTTTCTGGGTGCGTAAGGAACGCCCGGGGTCCGGGAGGAGGTGAGGGCTGAAGGGGCAGCTGTGTCCGGCGCTGACTGGACGGCGCGTGTGGTCTTGGCCTTGGGGTTGGCACCCAGTCTCAGTTCTGACGCCTCCAGGGGCATGCGGTGGCCCGAGGGGCTACCGTGTGGGGCCTGGCTGGACCCGCCCTCCTTGTCACGGCTGTCACAGTTGTCCAGCGCCCGCGGCTACTCGCCCCTCCGGGCAGATAGAACCCCGGCCCTTGTAGGGCTCTTCACCTTAAGGTGCAGTGACCTGCCGTATTGCCCTCGGAAAGACCCTGCCGGCTTTCGTCTTTCCCGTATCTTTCATCACTTCTAGGAATTTCTTTGGAGGCAGTCTTTTGAAGGTTCTGCTCAGCACTGCTGCTGCGGTGACTGGGATAGGAAGCTTTTCCTTACCTTTTTTTAGGTGGCGCCTCAGGCAGCCTGCTTGTGGTAGTATCTTGGGCCCTGTTCTCCCAAGCTCCGTTTGACTTTTCAATGTAGTTAATTTCTTTTGAAATTGTCGATAACAGGGTTATACATTTAAGTTCTTAGGGGTCGGTGAGAAAGTTTAGATTGGAAACTTTTTCACCACCTCTTGGCTTTTGACCTTAATTTAAACGTTTGCCTCTGGAAGTTTTGCAACTTTATGAGATGGCCCAACGGTAGATTTTGTTAGAAAGATTAACTGTCCAGCTGGGGTTTTGGAGGGCACAATACTCAATTGCAGACTGCTGTGGGTTTTTTAAAAAAATTTAAATTTAAATTTTTTTAAGTTTTAGTGTAATGGTCTTTTAGCGTTAAAACTTTTGCACTCTGGATTTTTCAACCCTCCCCACAGTATTCACCCTTGCCCGCCTTAACACGACGAGAAATCTGTCGTAACACTTAAAATTATTTGATCACAAATTTTTCTCAGTGAAATGTTAAATTACTTAAAGTGAAAGTTTTATTTTTTTCTGTTTTTTTTTTTTTTTTTGGTATGAGGAGTGAAACTCAGGAACTTCTCTTTGCCAAGCAGGTGCTGTGCCACTGAGTTATACCCTGACCCCTGGTAGCTTTTTTTGAAGACACACAGTAAACCTTGTCTGCTCTGAAGACTGAAGTGACCTTTCAAAGGGCACTTTAAACTGGGTCTGCCTGTAATCCTCAATACATGTGGTAGCAGCTGACTGGTGGTGACTTATGAAATTTGGAAAAATTTAAAATTAAATATGAGCCCGGCGTGTTGGTGGACACCTGTAATCCCAGCACTTGGGAGGCTGAGGCAGGAGGATCATTTTGAGTTTGAGACTAGGCTGGCTACAAAGTGAGCTCAAGGCCAGTTTGAACTGCATAAGGAGGCATTTTTTCTTTTAACTTCTATTTGTAGTTACCTACCCACCTGTATATGTTTCCCTAGCCTTTGGGCTGTTTGAGGTGTGAGGGGTTAAGAGTGTGATTCTCAGAATTTAAGAGTTGTTTTTCCATCCCTATAATGTATGTATAAATGGATAGATGTTTTTAAGTCAATAGATTCACTTTACTAGTGCACCTTTTCCCTCTCGTGGTACTATGGCTTGAAGGGTCTTTGCCTGTGCTGTATTCCCAGCCTTTATTGTTTTGTTTTGAGAAAGAGTCTCACTAAAGCTGCGCAGGCTGAGCTCAGATTGCACTCCTCCTGCCTTAATTTCCCACAATGCTGGAAATAAAGGCATGGTGTGCATTTTTTTTTTAGTATAAATCATATTTTGTTTCCCTAAGTGAAAATAATTTAGTTTTTTTGTTGTTTTTTGAGACAGGGTGTTAATATATAGTTCAGCCCAGGCTGACCTCAAGTTTCTTGGCAGTCCTCCTATCTCAGCCTCTTGAGTGCTGAGTTTACTGGCATGCTGTTCCATGTTTGGCTGTGTTTTATGCTTTCATAGATTATCTGATCTTATACCCTGCAAGCCAAATTCTCTCTGCTGCCTGTTTTTTTAAATTAAAAAAATTTTTGTTTTGTTTTGTGTTTTGGTACCAGGGATTGAATTCATGACCTTGTACTTGCCAGGCAGGCACTTACGCCACTGAGCTAAATCCCCAGCCCTTGTTTTGTTTTTTGAGATAGGGTCTTGCTGTGTAGTTCACATTAGTTTTGAACTCACTACATAGTCCAGGTTGGCCCCAAACTCATGGCAGTCTTCCTGTCTCAGCTTTCAAAGTGCCGGCTTTACAGGTGTGTGCCACCATGCCTGGCCCAGTTAATAAAATTTTTATTGCAAAGAGCCTTATCCAGTGTTTCAGGTATTATCTGAGTGCTTTTGTATTTTCTGCACTGAAGATCTTTAGAAAGAGGTTTGATAAATCTAATATATAAAAGAAGAAAATTCAGGAATGATGATGATGATGGTTAACAGTTAATGAATACTAATGAAGTTATTAAGACAATTCCATTGCTGTGTGTACATTAAACTCATTTAATCCCAGTAACAGCCTGTAAATACAAACTATTATTCTATTTTACAGGTGAGGAAACTGAGGCATGAAGTTAGATAACTGTTGACTTAGCTAGTAAAGGGCGAAGGTGGGATCTGAATCCATGTGATCTGGTTTCAGAATTCAAGCTCCAGGGGGCTGGGGCTTTAGCTCAGTGGCATAAGTGCCTTTCTGGGAAGTTTGAGGTCTTGAGTTCTATCCCTGGTACCAAAACAAAGCAGAATCCAAGCTCCTAATATATATAAGAAGTTAGGAGAGTCCAGAGGGATAGAAGGTAAAATTCCTCCTCATGCCCTCATTTTTCTGGTTTCATTTGTTGTAGGTGACCACTGTTAACAGTTTGATGCAGATTGTTGTAGCTCTCTTTACGTACATAAATATTTATTTGCAAGTCTGTCTGAGTATACTTTATCCCTCTTCCCCAGTTTCCTGTTACATCTAACATCAGTGTGGTGTATTTATTTCAGTGGATGAATCAATATCGATTTTACTTGGTCCATAGTTAACATTTGAGCGCACCTTTTATGTTGTACAATTCTTTTAAAAAGAAACAGTCGTACTACTTTTTTTTTCTATTTAAAATATAGTGTTTCTGGATTTTGTAATTTACTACTCTTCAGATTGACACAAATTTAGCATTTTCTTTGAAATGGGAAAAGTTGCTTGGAAGTTACTTCTCTTTTGTGCATTATTTGGGATTGCCTCTTTTGTCTAATTATTATTTTTAAATTTTGAAACAGGATCTCAGTAAATTGCCCAGATTGAGCTCCAAGTTGTGATCCTCCTGCCTGTGCTTCCAAGCAGCTGGGTTTACAGCCGTGTGACATCATGCCTAGTGTTTTTTCTCTTTTAAAAATTGCATCTCAAAAAAAAAAAAAAGTTGCATTTCATACTACTAGTTGCTTTCTCCAACAAAAATCTAATTTTTTTTTTTTGTACCAGGGATCAAACTCACGACCTAGTGCTTGCCAGACAGGCACTTATGCTGCTGAGCTAAATCCCCAGCCCTTAAAAATCTAATATTTTTTTCTTCTTTTTTTTTTGTACCGGGGATCGAACTCATGACCTTGCGCTTGCAAGGCAGGTGCTCATGCCACTGAGCTAAATCCCCAGCCCAAAAATCTAATATTTTGAGTGGATGTTCTGGCTATACCACATCATAAAACAGAAAAAGTTCTGTTTTTTCTCTCTTTATTTCTGGATCTGATAAATGGACTCTCAGCTTTTGAGACAATGTCTCACTGTATAATTTAGGCTGGTTGCACATTGGCCTCATTGTGATCCTCTTGCCTCAGTTTCCTGAGTGTTGGGATTACAAATGCACAGGGCATTTTGGTTTTCTTCCTCATATATTCCTTATGATCTGTCTTTCTAGCTAGTGCTAGTCTCATCTCTTGGTCAGATTTTGAATTTTTTTCTTTTTAAGATTGAGGTCTTGATGTATTACCTAAGAGAGCCCCTTGTTCCTAGGCTCAGGTGATCCTCCTGCCTCAGTCTTCTGACTAGCTGGCGCTACAGGCCTGTATCCTAGACTTTGGCTTTTGTTAGAAGGCTGTACATGTTCTAGACTGTTACTTGCTCCTCATCACTGAATTTCCTCCTGGGCTTTCTTGGGGGCAGTACTCAGTTTTTTCCTTAGTTGTGCCAGGTAGATTTTCTGGAAGTCTTCCTGTAGCTCTGGCTCTCTGCTGCTCCATAAGCCTACTGTTCAACTTATTAGAGGTTTCTTTCTGTTTCATTGAAGCATTGTTGCTTGTCAACCCAGACCTTCCCCATCAATCAACCTCCTTCTCACTGAAACCCGTGCTTCCTCATCAAAATGTGTTTTTAAGCATTTTGTTCCTCTTTCTGAACTTAAGAAGTTATGTATGGAATGTGATCTTTAACACCTCTGTCTCACTTTTGAGTTATTTTGAGCCCTCTGTGGATTCAGAAGAATTGATTCAGAGTTGTAGCAGACATCTTCACTTTCTCATCTTTGAAGATCTTGAGGAAGTTCTTCATGGCTGGAGGGCATTGAGTTTTTTGTTTTATTTTTATGTTAATAGCATTGATCCCACCTGTTATGATTTCCCCCAGAATTCTTATCAAAGACAACGAAATGGATGGTCAAGAGTAGTGATTTAATGATCTCTAGGGATTCTCCAGGATGGAATGCTTGTACAGCAGAATGATTGTTACCTTTCTCTGGTGTGTGTGCAGGAACTTTCCTGAGGCGTAGAAGTTAAAAATTCCTGTCAGTCTGGAGATGGATTCACTGTCATAATTTTCACTTCGGATCTGTCCTTAACTGCCTTACTAGCTTTATGCAAGACTTTAGGGATCCTGAATCAAGTGAATAGGTGAACAGTTTAAACACCTTTGTTTTTTTTTCTTTTTCTGTTTCTTGGGCACTTTTATAATCTTTTCAACCTTTTTTTTCCCCCCTTTTGGCATCTCTTTTTCCCTTCTTGCATTAGGAGGTGTCTTGTTGTTTTCTCTTTATCCCAAGGTTCTTTTTTTGTTTAGTTTTTTTTCTTCTTTTGACAGGGTCTCACTATGTAGTCTAGGCTGGCCTTGATCTCACTGTTGTGGTGTAGGCTGGCCTCAAACTCAAGATGATCCTCAGCCTCAGCCTGTTGAGTGCTGGGGTTATAGGTGCGCACCACCGTGTCTGGCGGTCTTTAGGTTCTGGGACACTGTCCTGTTGGCTTATCTTTTTCGTATTGTTCTACAAAGAATGTGATGGTAGCAACTAGTGCCTGTGAACTTGGTAACCTTGGAGAAGCATGCAGTTGTGGTAGCATTGGTAGTACTGGGTTGGCTTCAATTCAGATGTTTCTTCTGAAGAGGTCAGTCATCATATCCAAAGGTTTTATTTATTTATTTTTAAGACAGGGACTTGCTTTGTAGTTTAGGCTGGCTTTAAACTCATTATGTAGTTCAAGCTGGACTCCAACTTGAGGGGATCCTTCTGCTTCATCCTCCCAACTGCTAGGATTACAGGTGTGCACCACCATTTCCAGCCCAAAGATATTTTGACTGCAGTTGCATTGCTGTCCCTTCACCTGGTGTATGTGAAAAGCTACAGTATTACATTTGTTTTTATAGTTTGTACTGATATTCTTGTAGCTAGTTAGAATGTGAGTAAAGTCTCAGAAGCTTATGCAACAGACATTTAAAGAAGAGCTCTAGCAAAGTTTCATTGATAGGATTCACATTTTTTTGGATAGCTTTGCAAAATGTTATTAGAAAATCCAAATTTAAGATGTGACAACTGCAGGAAAGCAGACCCTTCAGCTCTTGAGGAAAGTTACCTCTGTTCTGAGCAGCAGTGACCAATCTGTGCATAAATACTATAAATTGCAGAATCAGTTCTTTGCTATTTGGTAATTATTTGGTAATTAGAAAATCTTCACATAGGATTTGTAGCAAGTATTACATTGCTGTAAAAACTCTTGGGTAGACCAGTGGCTCTGCTTTTTTAGATTCTGTAACTGCTGAAGGTTGCTGAGGAGCTAGTTTTTGTTTGTGCTGGACATGTTGGCTGCCAGCTATGTCTGCTATGAGTAGTTCTCAGAAAGCTCACACTTGTTAACTTGTTTCAGCTGTGATATGGAAATGTGTTACTGGATATGACCAGAAATGGCAATGGGGAGCTTGGCAGGTGCTGCTTGCCAGCTTGGCTAATAATTAATGTGTATATGTGCTTGTGTGTGTGTGTGTGTGTGTGTGTGTGTGTGTGTGGGGTGGGATTGAATCCAAAGCTTTGGCACTGAGCTCCATCTGCAGCTTCTTTTTTGGTGGTACTGGGGCAAGATTTTGCTAACTCACCAAGTTGCACAGAGTGGGCTTGAATTTATAATCCCTTTAGCCTCCCAGAGTGCTGGGATTATGAGCATGCAGTGGCTTAGTGATGTGTTTTAAAAAATTAATATTTGAGTAACTTTCCATGTGAGTAAATGTACATTTACTCTTTTTTTCCCCCAGTGCTGGGTATTGCATCCAGGGCATTAGGCATGCTAAGTATGTACTCTTGTCACTGAGCAAAATTCTAAGCCTCTACCTTTTTTTTTTTTTAAGGGTAGTCTAGCACTGAACTATATGAACTCTTTATTTTTCATTTTGAGACAAGATCTTGCTTCAAATGCCCAGGTTAGCTTTGGCTCTTGTAGTCCTTTTGCTTCAGCTTTCCAACCCCTAGGGTAGAGGCCAGTACCACTATCACTGGGTTGGTAGTATTCTTTTAAAGCTGATTTAGAATTATTTTATGTATTTATGCATTCTGTAGTTCTTCCTGGTACTGTCTTAGGTGGAGCTGCTCTACCTGTGTAGGTTTTCTACTTGACCCTTAAAAGCATGATTTGCTACCCTTTATATAGGATCTGGGTGACTGCAGGATAGACTGTACAGTCACTTAGAAGACAGATACGTTTTGAGACATGCTGTTAGATGATTCATTGTTATGTGAATATCATAGCGTGTTTACACAAATGTAGGTGGCATGAATTGATCATTTGACAAGGGCCCTTAGACTCCACCAAGGTGAATGAGACTGTTGTGAGTGCAACAAAGCATACTGTTTTAAAATAAGTATAAATTTTTAAAATAAGAGTGCACTCAAGTGAGGAAAATGTGTAGCATAGTAAATAAGTAAACCAGTAATATAGTCATTTATTATGTGATTATATAGTTACTATGATTATAAAGTAGCATAAACATAAATAATGTTTTACATTCTGACTTTTCATTAGCTACAGAGTCACTAGGCAATAGGAATTTTTAAAATTCTGTTATGATCTTTTGGGGCCGTTGTGTATATGCCATTATATACACATTATGTGTATTTTCTGAGGGTAAGGAAGATACAGTTTTCTTCATATCTAGAAGTAATCCTGGTATTTAACAGGTGGTTAATAAAATGGTCTTTTAAAAAACTTAAATTGGTTCATCTTCTTTTGAGTTTACTGCTGAGTGAAGTGCTTTAACTTTGTTAAAAATAATCTTTTTGGAGTCTGTGAAATAAGCACATTTGACACTCTGAAGTTGGAAGTTGAGGAATTGATTAAATAGGAGAGTTTTCTCGTGTTACTCCTGGTTTTGAATTTTCTGGATTGGAATATACCATATTTTAGATGGAAAGAGGAGGGTATATGTTAGCTAATGATACAGCGTGACTCAGATTGTTTTGAGTGTCCAGACAGAAAGAGATGGCAAGCTGAATTTTGAAGATTGCCAGATTATCTTCAGACACAGGAAGAGGGAAAGGACACTTAAAAGTTTTTTTCCCCCTCATAACTGGACATGGTAGCAGTTTGCCTATAATCCCAGTACTCTGAGAGGCGGAGGTAAGAAGATTTTAAGTTTGAACCTAGCCTGAGCAATTTAGCACTTCAGTGAGACTCTGTTTCAAAAAGGGAGGGGGCAGGGCTGGGGCTGTACCTTAGTGAAAAGGCCCTGGGTTCAATCCCCAGTACCACAAAAAAAGGTTTTCTTTCCTTTCTTCTTTTTTTTTTTTAAATAGATAATTATAGCAAAACAGGATTTCCTTCCAAGCTGTTACATAGTCTTGCTAAATGTTTGTATTTTCATAACATCTATGTACTAGAAAACAGCATATAAATCATATGGTTTTGAAGAGGCTAAATTAATTAGCTTATTAAATTTTGGCTATGTAAATTTTTATCTTTTGGATGCATTTATTGTTAGTGTATTATGTAATTAGTTTTCATTGGCATCATATTCATTTTTTAAAAAGTAAGTACATAAAATTTTTTATTAGTGCATGTTTGTAGTACGTAATGATTACATTCATTGTGGGAGATGATACATGGACGTAACATGTCTTGATTTCTTTTTCATTGCCTAGCATAATCACTTTAATCCCAAAATTACAATTCAGTGACACATGCATAGTTGTATTTATATAAACTCATTTATTTGTTCAGGGAGGAAGTGGTGGTGGGCGATAGGTTAAGACTTTAGCAGAATGGAACAGGATTAGTTTTTATTTACTTGAAATTTATTTTATCCCTTTTTAGTCTGGAAAAAAATACAGTATTTTGAAATAAAAGATTTAGAAATAGAATAAAATATGTATAAAAAAGAAAACCCAGGAAAAGAATGAAGCATGTTTAGTGATAACTTGTTACTTGTTAGTTGGTTCTGGGAGCTACCGTTAGTACCAAAAAATGAAGAGTACCAAAGCAATTGTTTTAGCTGGAAAGGGTAGGGTGTCATAAGGCTATGGACACCAACAAGTTCAATGGCGAGTACCAAACAAATTACAACCACTGGGATCAAAGTTTTGCATCAGAATGTGTTGAGTACTGTACCAAGGTTTGAGTTCTTTTACCAAGTGGAAGCATGATTGAGCAATTAAGAATAAAAGTTGTGTTTATTGGCAGGGATGGGAAAAGTGGGAAATAGACTACCATACATGGTGCTGAACTAGCAAAAGGTACAAGATGAATTTTTTAGGGCTGTATTAGGGTTTACTAGAGAAACATATAACACAAGTTATGCAAACATACAAGAAACTATAAGATTGCTTTGTGATGGTCAGCCACAGAGTTGGATGAGGAAGTGTGCAGAGGTTATCTGTAGAGGGTGTCTGCACACTGGAGGCTGGAGAATCCAGTCCGAGGTCTGGAGCTCACTACAGTGTTTCATGCAGGTTCTTATCAGGAGATACATGGGTCTGTGACTTAAGGCTGAAGAATCTATGCCAGAAGGCTGAACAATTTATGCAGGAAGGCTGAAAAGTTCCAAGCAGAAGCTGAACAGTCTGCACCAGGAACCAGGAGACAAAGCCCAAGCTGAAGGCAAAGACTGAGCTCCTCTGAAGAACCAGCAATCAGTTCTTCCTCATTTCCCTTTTGTTGTATGCAGTCCGGGACAGGGGCAAGGGACTTTTATACCCACAAAATCTCTTGCACAGGCTGAGGATGTTTATAAGTAGGGGCCTTGGCCCCCTGCTGAATCTCTTAGTTAAACTTCGAAACTACTGGGGTTGACACAATGAATAACATCCTAGACTATAAGGACATTGCTGTACAACCTAGCATGTAGAACTGCTGAGTTACTTAGTTAAGCTTCTAGACTTCTCATGTTGACACAGTGTATCAACCATTACAATCCACCCCTTGACAACTTGGCAACTAGAGGCATATCTTTAAATCAGTCTCCAGATACAAAGACCTGCTTATATTATACAACTTACAAATGGGAGTGCACTAATTCCCTCACCAGAATAGAAGGTAAATTTTCCTTAGGTGATACTTATTATCATTTTACAACCTCAACATTTTAACACAGCTTAACAATCTTTAAGACCTACTATTAAGTCTATTAACATTATATTACATTAGAACTATATTGGGGAGAAATAGCACAATTACCATCCTCTTTTCTGTAGCTCGTCATGGGGTTGTAACTGGTATTTAGAACTACCTTCTTCCACTGCCTGTTCTGTATTCCCTTGGCCTTCAGCAAGCAACTTGGCAGATCTTGGTAATACTAAGAGGCACCTTAAGGGATCTTCTGCACTGCTATGTATATGCTTTCTTTCATTGTGGAGTCATAGTACAATATCCCCTTGACAGTCTGGGTCAGTCACCCCTGATAACACTGTGACTGTCTTTTGAGCTTGTTTCCCCAGAGGCATGAGGAGACCTAAATGACCAAGGGGAAGTCTTAGCTTCCAGTTCAGTGTTACCATTGTGCTTCCTGGTACAAGCCTTCCCCCATCTGGAACTAAGACTTCTAAGCCTGGGCTGGGGGTTTAGCTCAGCAGCGTGCCTGCTTGGCATTTAAGGGTGGGAAGTACAAAGCAAGTGACAAAATGCCACACAATTGGTTACATGTGTTTAGTCATACATTAACAGGCAGGCTATTCTTGGACAAAATTTGTTGAAACAGAGAAATTACTTACCATAATATGGAAACATTCCAGAACAAGGGGAGGGGTCCTTACAGGATGAGCATAGTTAAAGGTGTCCTTGACTAGCCTAAGGTGTCTTAGGGTACAGATGATTACTCTGACTCAGTGCTCATCAGAGGTATACAGCTGAGCTTCAGACACCATCAAGGTCAATTGAATTTAGAAGCAGCAGAAACGTGATCAGATATCCAATTGCTTCCCAATTTGTATCATGAAATACCTATAAGTTTGCTTTTTATATATGTGTTCTTACACTATAATAGTGCTCCAACATTCCTGTTTCTATTATGGAGGAAAATCTTCCTCAGTTTCCCTAGTTTCTTCGGTAACAAGGAGCTGATAAGGAGTAGCCTGTAAAAGAAGTTGGTGGTGTCCAGCTTTAAAACGTTTGTTCAGAAAGCATGTCAAGCTATGCGTCACCCATGGGCCCAGGAGAAAGAATCACTGAAGTGGCCGCCAAAGGCTCCAGGATGGCTCCTATCCAAGAGGAGAGAAAATTCTAGGATTCCTACCAGGAAGAACATTCCCTAAGATTTGGAACCCTCTGTTTAAGGTGTTTTCATAACCAATGGGAAGTTTTTCTTATTATTTCTGACTTGTTGGCACAGTAGCAGCATTCTTCTTGTAGGCTCCATTCTGGACAGATGTGCTTAGTATTTGAATCATATTTTTGTTTCCAACTTAACCCTTCACGTTCTGAGTAATGGCAGTGGCCTGGAGACCTAGTTAAAACTGGGCATGCATCAAAATACAGAAGTACTTTAGGTTGTGAGGGATTCCGTTTGGTTTGATTACGAACAGCTAGTGGTGGTGGGGTCTATACTTTGAACTTGAATTTGAAATTCTCAATGTCTTGAATTTTTATACACTCCAAGAATGCTAACACATATTATCCATAAAGGAAATATTTTTACTGCAGGTGTAAACAGTTGAAAGTAAGCAACCCAAGATTAATATTTATGAAATAAAGAACAGAGGCAACCTTTCTAGTAATCTCTCAGTGTGCTGGTGTTGCAGCCCAGGGAATAATAGTTAAGCTTAGCAGAAGATACAAACTAGGAAACAAGCAGGATAACAATATGTTGAATCTATAACTCAACAAAACGAGGTGTACAGCAAAAATAGTTATACCAATATAAAAGAGAAAGAAGGCAGCTTTTTGGGAAAGCTTCCAGTCCTCTGAGGACACAACCTAGAGTCCTGTGGCAGGTGCTAAAACAAATGAGAAAAAAAGGAATCAAAACCCAACCAGAGGAGCAGAACATCAGTCAGGACAGGTGATCCCATGTATGTTGTCTAGTCAGTCTTCCGCTGCGTGTTGATCTGCCCGCTTGCAGAGTGGCAGAAGCAAGTCTTTGAGTGCGGTGTCTCTTCACGGTAGTCTTTAGTGGATCTGACTTGTTGGGACAGTCGTCTCAGCAGATCAGGATGAGCTCACCTGATCCTGGAGCGATGGATCCAGGGCTAGATCTCTGCTACTTTTACTCAGAGGCTTTTTCAGCTTTTGTTGGAAATGCCTCTGACCAGCCAGAATAATTACAGACAGGAAACCCACAACTACCTGTAACCCTGACACATTTCGATTTCAGTAAAGTCTATTTGGAGGTCTTCAAATGGGGAATTTTTAGATATATTGAATATAGTCGAATTGCTGTCCAAAATTGTATCACTTTGCATTTCTTAACACCAGACCCTTGTAATTCAGTATGGTCAGAATTTTAGATGCTTACAAATCAGATGAGTGTGAAATGTTATCACCTTGTTTTAATTTCTATTTTTCTCAATTAATTTTGTGACTGAGCGAGTTTTCAATCATGGATGTCTATTTAGTTTTCTGTTTCTTGATTTTTCTTTTTCTCTCTTAGCCAATTGGGTTGTCCTTCTGAACTGATTTTAGGAGTTTATTATATATTCTTGTTGAATCTTTAAAGTGAATTGCAGATATCATGTAGTCTGTGGTTTATCTGTTAACTTTTTAAAATATAATAATAATAATAATAATAATAATAAATTTTGAGTTGTGTGCATATAAGCATATACAAATATAAAAATTCAATATAGTACCCAGGCAGTGGCACACCCCTGTAATCCAGTGTTCTAGTAGGCTGAGGTAAGAGGATCCAAATTCGGGTCTACCCTGGGCAATTTAGCCACCAGGGAGACCCTGTCTTAAAATTAAAAACAAACAAAAGCTGAGGATGCAATCAGTGCAAAGGCCCTGGGTTCAAGCCCCAACACTAGAAACCAAACCAAACCAAACCAAACCAAAAAGAACAACAACAATAAAAACCACAGCTTACTTATGCCTCAGTAGAAGTTGGTATCTAATAACTGATGATAATAATATGTTTTGGTAGGGCCCTCCTCCTAATCCCTAATCCTACTGCCTTGGAATCAGTGGTTCGTATTACTGCTTAGACGTAGGCAACACAGTTATGCTGTTTCATTCTGTTTGTAATGAAGAACAAACCCTAAGTCTTCGCATTCAGCTATATTCTTAGGTCTATTTTTTTATTTTATTTATTTAGAGACAGAATCTCCGCTATGTAATTCAGGCTGGCCTTGAACTCTCAGCAGTCTTCCTGCTACAGCCTTCCCAGCGCTGGAATAACAATTACACCTGCCTGGAAACGTTTTGAAAAGGTATAGAGATAAGAGGTTCAGGCCTGGGGGGAAACAAGGCCTAAGGGTGACTCCAAGACTTTGGAGGTGTACCGCTCGCCCGCTCACTCGCTGACAACCTGTCCCGAACCTCCTACAACCCAGCCTAGGCGCGGACCTGACATTTCCCTCTTGGGCTGCAGCACTTCCCTCCTCTATTAATTTTAATATGATTTTATTGAAATGATTATCATATCTATCACTTTTTTCTTACTGGTTTGTGTCCTTTTATTGTATTTCATACTCCAAACTCTTTAGGAGTCTCCTATTTTTTCTCTAAAAGTTTTAGAAATTTTTAAATAGTTGCCTTAAATCTGCTTAGGTTTTTTTTTTTTTTTTTTGGAGTAGGATATGAGGTAAAGATCTAATTTAATTTTTTGTGTGCATGTCCAATCACAGTATTTTAATAGAATGCTTAACATTTTTGAATTGTAATTCTTTCAAGCAAGGGATAGTTTCTTGTTCAGTATGATGACAGCTTCTTTTAAAATACTGTTTTACATGTTTGTGATGTCTGGCTCAGTTTAATGTGATTGGTGGATTACTTGATCCAGAAATAGAACCGAGTGGAGTGAATAAATATAGAGTGTAGTTCTTACTCAAATGTCAAATGTTAAGTTCTCTTAACTACTTTTTAAAGCAGAAGTTTGGTTGCAGACAGTTTAGAGATTAGTAAGAAACAAGATTGCTTGGTTGTTAGTGTTTCTAGTTACTATTTTCAGACCTTTGAAACTAGATGAGCAGGTGGTTAGTTGGTATCTTGACCTAAAACTTACAGGTATTTAGTGATCCATTTGCTATTAACATATATCTGTGTATATATATATGTGTGTGTGTGTCTTTTAATTTTGTTTTTAGCATAGTTAGTATTATAAAGCATGTTGTTTAAGAAGAAGACTATTCTTTCCACTTAGGGTTTTTATTTAATTTATTTATTTATTTTGGTACCAGGGATCGAACTCACGACTCACACTTGCCAGGCAGGCTCTTATGCCACTGAACTGACTCCTTAGGGTTTTTATTTACTTGTAGCTTAAGAAGAGTGTAAGGCTTGCAGGTAATTGTATATTCTAGGTCAGTCTTTCTCTTCTCTTTCTCTTTCTTTTTGTTCTTTTTATATTGGTGGTTGGAAGAAGATCTTGTGACGGAGAATTGAACAATATTGAAAAAGGTTGTGGACTTTTTTTTTTTAGATTCATGACTTATAGAGAAAGAGTAAGTGTAATTAAGTTGTTTGATTTTCTGTCTGCAGCAACATAAAAAATAAGAAAAACTTGTGTTCTTGAGGAAACTATGCGAGACGAGTTAGGGCCCTGAATGTTATGTACCAATAGGAGAAACATAAGGTGTTGATTTTGCCCTAAAGGTTGATCTTATAAGCCAAACATTTTATCTGGACAGATTTTATTTCTGAAATAGTTGAAACAGTGGTTTATGTTATATTCTAATACAGATGATTTATGGAAGAAGATCTTTGCTTATTTTACATAAATAACAACTTATTTATCTTAGATTTTTCAGGCTTTCTCTAATACTCAGGACTGTTGTTCCTTTATGTGTATTTGCGTTTTTTGTAATCTTCATTTTAGAAGCAATACTCAGAGCCACTATATGGGGCTTGAGAAATGGAAATGATCATTGTGTAAAGATTTTTCTCCTTTAAAAACATTGTTTCTTAGTCTTGATCGTAACTAGCACCTATAATGTACTGTTTTTGCGTTTAATGAAGGTAGTGGTAGAAGCATGGACTTGGGAGTCAGATACAGATTTTAATTCAGGGCTTTGGACTTAACAAAGTTTGTGGGTTTTTTTTTTTTTGTCCTTTGTCCTTATTTTCTCTTTTTCCCCATCTGGTACTGGAGATTGGACCCAGGGCCTTTTCATTGAGCTCAATCCCCAGCCATTTTTTTTTAATATGTTGAGACAAAATCTTGCTAAATTGTCTAGGCTGGGCTTAAACTTCTAATTCTCCTGCCTCAGCCCTCCAGGGTGCTGGGATAACAGGTATGTGCCACCATGCCTGGCTTGCTTTGTTTTTTGAGACAGGAGACATTGTCTGTGTTGGCTGGTCTGGTTTCGAACTAGTGACATTTCTGCCTCAGTGTCCCCAGTTGCTGGGATTATAGGTGTGTGATGTTTCAGTTCTATACTGAATATATAGATCATTTTGGAGAGAACTGTCATGTTAACAATATTGGGTCTTTGAAAATGTGTATCTATTAGTTTCTTTAGTTTTTCTCAGCGGTGTTTTATGCTTCAGTGTAGTAGTCTAGGTGGATATCTTTTATTAGGATTTTTTTCTAAGTACTTTAGGTACTATAGTAAATGGGAATTTCAAAAAAAATTTCACTTTTCAGTTTGTTGTTCATTTGTAGATTACAATTGATTAGTGGTTTGTGTAGTATGCAGAAATCCTTTGACGAGTAGTCAGATGAAATTTAATTTGTTCTGGGAGAAAGAATCATAAAATGTAAAAAGATATTTATGAATTTAAATGGGTTTCAGATTTGAACAACTGTATGTCCTTTTAATTTTTCTAAATTGGAAACAAAAATATGTGTGGGTTTTATGAAAAAGGTACAGTAAGAAAATTTGTGTTTGGTCTCTGTGAATTCCAACTTGCCCTTGAGTTCACTGTGTAGCCCAGGCTGGTCTTAGACTTGCAGTCCTCCTGCCTCAGTGGGAAGCAATACATTTGAGGATGTAGTTGCAGAAAAGCAGAATTTAAAATGGTACAATAATACTCATTATTTATATTAAATATAATATCTTTAAATGGAAGTAGAAAGTGCTTGAGTAATATGATTCAAAAGAGAAATCTTTTTTTTAACTATTTTAAAAGGGAGTAAAATTAAACACAACAAAACAGAACAGAATGGGGCATAAGAAAGCATAAATTTCAAAGCTAGACAACCACTATCTGTCATATTGTCTCTTGTTTTCTTCCAAATGGTTGTCCTTATCTTTGCAAATGGAGAGCTCATACTAAATACCATAGCCAATCTTTTCACAAGATGTGTAGTTCACTGGCTCCCACTTGCTAAGGGGGGGGGGCACGGGATGGGGGACAGGACGACATGAGCTGTCTGATTCTCAGCCCACACGCAGGCAGGATCACTGTCGCCCCCCAGAGACGGGAAGAGCTCCTTGTTCTCCCAGCACCCCAAGTCAACTGCATGGTGCAGGTCCCGAGGCAGGGTCTCTCCCATGCAGGCCCCCTAAAGTCTGCCATACTCACCTGCTATTTCTTTCTGATGAATTGTCCATTACATTTCCAAAGTTCTGAAATGGCCAACAGACCACAGAAAGAATTCTCTTTAGGCTCCTGTTTGAAACCAGCAGCTACATCGATCTGCTGGCCTTGCTTCAGGGCCATAAAAGAGAAATCTTGTTTTATTTGAATACATTTGGCCTATAAACTGTTACTGTCTTAACTATTTTATTTTGTGTGTACTCTCAGATGATTTACTGTTTCCCAGCCAAACCTAATATATAGGCCCAGTACAACTATCCCTTCTTAAAGCTATGCTTTAAGGTACTAGTTTTGCTCAGCCTGCCAGGAACATTGTGTTCTCATAGAGTTTTCTGATAGTTGGTGCCAAAACATTGTGCAGAGGTAAGGAAAATGGTCTTCTAAGCTTCGGAGATTTGACTATTTGTATTTAGCATAAAAGGTTATATTATGCTGGGTGTGGTACTCAGAGCAATGCAATTCGCATAATACTTAATAGGCATTTGTGTATTAAAATGGGATGAAACTGAAGCTTGGTTTATTGCTCTTTGCATCATCATTTGGCTTTATACAAACTAAAGACGAATCTTAATGTTTATAGTTATTAAACACTGACTGGAGACTGGAGCTATTTCTGTTTGGCAAGGAAGAGAATAATAGTGCTCTTAGACATTATAGGAGATGTTAATGTTTGGATTTAAAACTCAGATTCTTTGTAATGTGGCATTCCTAACGTTTCTGACTGAAAGGCTACTGAATAAAAAAAACCCCAGCATTAAAAACTTAGAACTAAAAAACAACTAAAAAAAGAACTAAAAAAAACAAAAACAAAAACAAAAACAAAAAAACTTAGAACTATAATGCATAAAGAGCGTGCATATTTTTTAAATTATTTGAAGGGTCTCATTTGTTTTTCTTTTTTCTTTCCCTTTCTTCCTTTCCTTTCCTTTTTTTTTTTTTTAGATAGGGTTCAAGGTTGACCTTCATGAGTGTTGGGATGACAGGTGTGAACTACCATGTCTGGTGTTGTAGTCAGGGGTTATGCAGAGAACAATTAGAATCAGGACACGGGGTTTATAATATTTTTATGATGGTCACCCCAAGTAAACACAAGAAAATGCAGGAAATCTACCCACAACACTAAAGACATAGGATATTTAACCAAGGGCCTGAATCCCACAGCAGTGTCCCTCATGAGTCCAGATGAAGACCCAGAGCTCATGACAATGCCTCCCACGAGTCCAACTGGAGGTCTAGAGCCCACAAGAAGGACTCATGCCAGGGATTCTTTCGGATCCCTTCTGGGAAGGCCCAAAGGTCAGCGGTGGAAACTAGGAAGTCTATGCCAGCAGGGTGAAGGAGCTGTGCTGGTAGGTTGAGGGTTGTACGCTGGAGCCGAGAAGTCACACTCACAACAAAGACCAGAGCTGTCCTGAAAAACACCACAGCCATACTCAGCAACGTGGAGGCCCCGAGCTCCTCTGACAACAAGCATAGCCGAGTATATGCCAGGAAGCCAGCGTGACGAGTTCATCCTGGAGACCAAGCGGCACATGTCTTCCTCTCCGGAGCCAGGAAGCAATGCTCAATGAGAGGACCAGAGCTTCTCTAGGAAAACCTCATGGCTCAAACAGCAACACGTAGGAGAACCCACAATGCCTCAATGCATTAACACATCAACGCATCTACCTTCTCCTTCTTCACGTCTCCATTTATGCTGGTAACTTTCCTCAGGTGAAATATCTACGCTCACCAGCATGGTGATGTAATCCAGCTAGCGTTAAGTTGACCACCAGTTTTTAATCCATAACATCTGGCTTTGCAATTTCAACTTTGGAAAATTACCCTGCTTTAGAAAATTATCCTACTTTAACAAATGTTTTCCTAATACTTTCATTACTTAAGAGTAATGCATCTAGAAGGTGCAGAAGGCGTGGCCAAATATAGGGTTGCACCTGAATTACATTGCCAGTATTTATCAAGTCTATCCTACA
This sequence comes from Dolichotis patagonum, assembly GCA_004027295.1. Lineage (NCBI taxonomy): Eukaryota > Metazoa > Chordata > Mammalia > Rodentia > Caviidae > Dolichotis > Dolichotis patagonum. The sequence continues at coordinate 21,684 of PVJX010010345.1, read as the reverse complement.
GATTAATTTTTAAAGTTTCAGCAATTTTTTCTTTGAGCCTTTTTCTCTTCTCCTCCTCTCCCTCCCCACCCTTTCTCTCTCCTCTCCTCTCTTTTCCTCTCCTCTCCTCTCTCTCCTCTCCTCAGGTAGTATTAGGAATTGGATCCATGACCTTCACAGTGAACATATCCCAAACCTTTTTTTGAGACAAGGTCTTGCCAAATTGCCAGCCTCAATATCCCATAGTGCTGGGATTAGAGGATTATAACACCACACCTGGCTTCAGTCTCTTCCATGTTACAATTATTTGCATACTTGATTTTACCATGGACCATATCCAAGTAGGTAATGGTGAAATACATTTTTTGTCTGCTAGATAAGAGAAGGCTAGAGTCTTTTTGTTAATAGAGACTATGTGGTGGGAACCCTTTAGTTAATCCCTGAGCAAATTCAACAAGAAAACCTGAAATAAACCTTAAGCAGGCAACAAAAGTTAAGGCAGTAACATTCAGACTTTGGGTACCAATGCTCCAATAAAAGCTATGTGTTGAAGAGCCAGAAAACAAAATTATTTTTACATTCATGTGAATCAACTTTATAATGATCAGCCTAGCCTACTATGGTAGAAATTTTCTTTTTGGTGGTACCAGTGATCACACCCAGGGAGTGAGTGTCTTTGTCCATGTCTTACATCCTTAGCCCCTTTTATTTTTTGAGACAAGGGCTCACTAAGTTGCACAGGTGGGACTTGAATTTGTGATCCGCTTGCCTTAAAATGCTGGAATTACCTGGCTAGGAATGGGAATTTTTATTGCTTTTTAAGTCTATATGTGTTTGAGGGGAAAGAGAGGCACTTTTCTCTTGGAGTTACTCACTTTGGAAATTTCAGACTGTTTAACACATTCGCAATGGGCCCGTAGTTTGTATGCTTTCCTGCTGTGCAGCTTGAACAGTTGTATATTCATGACCATCCCATGGGGCAATTTTTAAAACTAATTTTATTAGTAAAAAGACTGTTAAAGTGGTTAGATCAATTTCTACACCAGTGGTATAAGCTGTCTGATGGGACAGTCATGCACATACCATCAGTGGCCAAGCTGGTGGAAATGTGTGAAGACCTTTACATTTTTCTGTTACTTTTCACCTTCTGGGCTGCTTAGATTAAGAAGAGTATTGCGTTTTCAATCCCTACTCATCTTCACTACTTAGTACTACTACAGTTATACTGCTTAGAATATGTTAGGGCTTAGAAAATAACTGAATTTCTGAAGAATCACTCTGAAAGCAGCAAGGACTAAATTGATTGTATAGGTTTAGATCTGTTTATTTGTATTATAAGGAAAACAGGTTTTTAGTAAAATGGAGTATTTGTCATGTAATGAACTTAGATTGTCAGTTCCTAGAAAAATGCCTGACATAAAATAAATACAAATATTTGTTAAATGCTGTATTTTATTACTCTACCATACTTGAAATTATTTACTTGTTTTGAAGCAAAAATTAAAAATTTAGTCCATTTATGAACTACAGATACATTTTTAAAAAATCTTCACTTGTTATATAGTAGTAGCACCCTTTTACATGTGTATCTGTTCAGGATTTATAGCCTAGGTAGTGTAAGTCTCTGGAGCATTTGGTTGGAGATCTTTCTGATGTCAAATGAGAAAATACAGGCTTTTAAAACATTGATTTAGAGTTTCACACTGCTATATCATAGCCCTTATTTAAAATGAAATTTGGACTGTTATAATACTGGATGACTTATTTTGAGCTGAATGTAGTTGACATATCTCAAAACTTTTGAGAGAGTGTCTTGTGTAATTCAGGCTGATTTTGAACTCTTTGTGTACCCTAGACTGGCCTCGAACTCATGGCGATCTTCCTGTAGCAGCCTCTAAGTGCTGGGATTACAGATGTGTACCACAGTGCTACTAAGGATTTAAACCAAGGCCTTTGCATTGAACTATATCCTTAACCCTTTTTTATTTTTTTATTTTGAGACAGGGTGTTGTTAAATCATTAAGTTGCCCACACTAGGCTGGTACTTGTGATCATTCTGCCTAAACTTTCCAGGGTGCTAAGATTACAGATGTGGCTACCATACTGGGCTCCAACACTTGAAAAAAAAAATATATGTATATTTTGGTGCTGGGGATTGAACTCATAACCTTGTGCTTGCCAGGCAGGCACTTACACCGCTGAGCTAAACCCCCGGCCCCTGATTATATATATATTTTTAAGGCAGGGTCTGGCTATGTAGTTCAGGCTGGCTTTGGACTCACTGTGTAGTGTAGACTGGCCTCAAACTTGCAGGGATTGTCCTACCTCAGTCTCCCAAATGCTAAGATAAAAGATGTGAGCCATCATGCCTGGCTACAACCTTTGTCTCCTCCCTCCCCCAATCTACTTTATTTCAAAGAGGGGGGAAAAAATTTCAGAACTCGGTCAATCAGGGGCAACAATGGTACATACATTGTACATTGTCATCCCCAGATCATTCACCCAGAGCACAAGACATCTGCATCCAGTTGTCCTAACAATACCAGCACAAATCTTTCTCTTCAATGACCTCAGAGAAATCAGTAGAATAACTGTCTTACCTATTTTTTTTATATACACACACACACACACACACACACACACACATGTTGTTTCAGCTTCTCACACTAGTGAGACAAAACAGTGTTTTTACATGTGTGTCTGATTTATTTCACTTAGTATGGTCTCAAATTGCATCCATTTACCTATAAAAGTCTCAAGCTGAATAATACTCCACTGTATAAAAATACCCCGTCTTTTTAATCTCTTCCTCAGGGATTGGCATTTAGATTGTTTGCAAGATCTAGCTGTTTAAAATTGTGCTGCTATAAATGTGGGTGCGCATATATTGCTCTGGTATGATGATTTTAATTCTCTTGGGAAGCTACCCAGAAGGGGAATAGCTGGGTTGAATGGAACCTCTAGTCCTGGTTTTTTGAGGAATCTTCACACTGATTTCCATACTGGTTGGACCAGTCTGCATCCCTTCCCTATAGAGGAAAAGGGATCCTTTTTCCCTATAGCGCCCCCCCCCCCCCGCATTTGTTACTAACCTTTTATTTTTAAAGTTTAACTTAACTGTTTTGTTGTTGTTGTTGATATGACAAAAACAAATGCAGTTTTTTAAATTAAGGATTTTAAACATTGTGATGTTTATAGTATTTGTCTTTAAAAAAAGTTTTTAAAATTTTCTTTCTGATATACTTGGGATTGAACTCACGACCTCACACTTGCCAGGCAATCTCTTATGCTAAATTCCCAGCAGTATTTTGTGCTTTAAAAATTTGTATTAGTATTAGTGCTACACATGGTAGCAATACACAGTGATTACTTTTTTTTTCCTGAGGGTGGAATAATTTATTTGAACAATAGCACCAGAAATGATGTTAAAGTTACCAGATTTTTGTTTGAATAATAGTTAATTTTTCTTCTTTAATCTTTATCAAAAGAAGTGCTATACTATATATGTTACCTTACCTGGTACTCTACCTTTACAGAACCTGGTTGGAAGATTTGTCACATTAACTGGCAGGGAAGAGGATTGAGTCTCTGAAAATTAACACTTAAAAGGCTGTACAGAGATGGGAAAAGGGCACAGATGGCAGAACTCTTTTGAGTACTAGAGCCCAGTTCCTTGCTGCTTATACAAATTATATATTTGGTAACTCTGAGAATTTTTGTGCATTTTTTTACTTAAATAAAAAGTTTATTAGACAAAGAATATAGGATTATCTTTTCCTGAAATGCATTCTTAATTATCTTACCAGTTTTTCTTTCTTTCTTTATGTAAATTGTCTATTCTGTGGGCTTTCTTAAACCTAGCATGTTTTTAATGTTGAATATTTAAGCTAGAGCCTTCATACTGAGCAGCATCTCTAGTCCTTTTTAAAATTTAAAATTTGATATATATTTTTCTTTGTCTCTGTTTTTTTTTTTTGAGATAGAGTTTCATTGTGTAGTTAAGGCTGGCCTTGAATTAATTTACTATGTAGCCTAGGCTGGCGTTGAACTTGCAGCAGTCCTCGTGCCTCAGCCTAGATATATGTTGATATGTATTTCTTAATATTTAATAAATATTAATATTTCTTATTGTAAATTTCTTATCTGGGTTAATTAAAGATAGCTAGAACCTCATATATTTCTGTTGATATTACACACTGTGGTAGCCTGTAGAAAACTCCATGGTGAAAGAATAAGCATGGTGGTGTCTTAGTATTACTAATTTTGACCTGATAGACCTCCTGGAAGAGTTTGAGACTGCTTTTGTGTGTGTGTGTGTGGGGAGTATACTGAGGGTTAAAGTCAGCACCTTGAGCATGCTAGGAAAGTGCTTTGCTGCTGAGCTACGTCCACATTTCTTTTAAAATTTTTATTTTCATACAGGATCTTGTTAAGTTGCTCAGTAGTTTGGATCATAGGTGTATACTGCCACACTAGGCTTAGATGCACTTTGTGAACCAATGTCTTAGCCAGTGACCAAATTCAAGGTCAGTTTATGTATTAGCGTTCTATATGCTAAAGTATAAATTATATACATTTAGTGATTTAAAATATCTGTCTTATCCTTTCCTCTTTGATCCAAGCAGAAATATATGAAATTGTTCATTGCTTTATAATTATATTTTCTGTGATTGTTAGTAGTTTTGGAGCTCTGTTTTTCTAGTTTTAGGTTAATTTGTTTTGTTTTTAGATTATGCATCCAGAGGAGACCATACATAGCCAGTACTAATTGGAAAAGCACAGTCATTATTATGGCTGGTGTTTAGATATTCTTCCAAAGCCTCATCTGGTCATTGGTTGGGAATTTTTCAGAGGTGGCTGGATCTAGAGTGTGTGATGCTGGGATTAAGTGTTTGATGCTGCAGTCAGGAGTGATTACTAACATTAGTTCCCTGACTGGTTTGGCATAGTTCTAGGTGTAGATAATGGGAAGGACCACACTGGGTGTGAGTGCTACGAGCCCTGAGGGTGTGGTAGCCTGGACAGAATACAAAGGATGGAAAGAGAGCTACTGTCATTTGCTGCTCTACTTGTTCATTACTTTTGTGTGTTGCTGCCTTTTGCTTGCTGCAAACTGTTTCTCCTCTTCAGTGCCTCTTTGCCATGCCACCCTGTCTTGGAGCCAGCCAACTATGAACTGAAACCTCTACAAACTGTGAGCTAAATAAACTTTTCTTCTTTTAACTTTGAGTGTTGGGTATTTTATCTCAGCAATGTGAAAAGTAACTAAGTCATTAATTTCATCATTTTATCATCATCTTAATAACTTAGTGTTTAAATGGTGTGTTAAGTCTCAACCTAGTCATATCAACACATGAATTGAACACAGAAAATAATATAATGACTTATTAATTGTAATGGGATTTGGGTAAAGAAGAACTGCCTAATAAGAAACACAGAGAATGCTACTCAGCATATCAATAAGTTACATGGGGCAACCACCATCCCTAAGGCTGAGATAGAGAACCCAAGAAAGAGAACTTTCCAGTACCACTACCTGAAATGGAGCTCTTGCTGGAGAAGGCATGACTAGAGTTCACTACGCTGGTGTTGACTTGGCAGAACTTGGTGGTACCCTCTGGAGTTTGCTGGAAATGTACCCTTTATGGTACTGGGGAAAGTCATAGGACTCTGCCAAGTTTGCATACTAGAAAACAAAGTCTTTTTTTTTTTTTTTTTTTATCTCTGCAGTGCCTGTTACTGACAAAATATAACATCTTGGCACCTAATAAAGGGAAAATATTTGAAGGGCCTGGATCATTTTCAGAGTTTAGGCAAAAGGGTGGCATTGAAGTGGAGAGACAGTAAATAATTAGCATAGTCTATTCCTTTGGTAACTTCATTACACTCTTCTACCTATCGCGTGGTGATAAAGAAGAAAGTACAGACTTGTGAATTTTTTTAAAGGTAGAAACTTTAGGAGTCAGCATATTTTGGAGATAACACTATGAAAGGTATAGTGTTCTAGCATTTTTTTTTTTAAACCTATGTGGAACTTGATAAATCTTTTCCAGAGTAAAAGCTGAAACACACTACAAAATGCTTTTGTGTTGGTTTTCTTCAGGGGTCTTGGATTTTTCAAATTCTTTACATGTGGCAGTAAAAATTCACAAATTTGAATAACTTTTCATGGGTTTAATTAGGGGTCTATAGATGTTCAATTTAAAGTTGATTTTGTTGAGTGATAAAATTCAGTAGACATTTAAAAATGATTACAGGTAGTTATAGAAAGGATTTAAACAGCGTTTTACTTTATTATTATTATTTTTGCGGGGAGGGGGACAAGGTTCTGCTGTGTAGTTCAGGCTGGCCTAGAATTCACTGTGTGGCCCAACATGGCCTTAAACTTGTATCAGCCTTCCCACTTCAGCCTCCTGAGTGCTGAGATTACATGCATGTACTAGCATGCTTCGTTTACACCGTTTTTAGTTATTCAAATTTAAATTTCAAAGTCTGTTTATGTGTTAGTTTTGTACTTGCTATAGTAACAAATGACACAGATTTAGTGATTTAAAACAATTTATTATAGTTCTATAGATCAAAGATCTGACATGTGATCTCACTAGGGTAAAATCAAGTTGTAAGCAGGGTTGAGTTCAGTCCTAGAGGCCATATGGGGAGAACCATGCCTTTTCCAGTTTTTTTTTGGTACCAGGATCGAACTCAAAACCTTGTGCTTGCCACTTATGCCACTGAGCTGAATCCCAGGCCTGCCTTTTCCAGTTTCTAAAAAGTGCCTTTCTTCTGCAGTGTTGTGGTGCTCTGTGCCTTTCTTTTGTAGTCATGTCTGTCTCTGTTTTCTTTCATGCTTAAGGACACTTGTGATTATATTGTCCAGGATAATCTAGGATACTTCATTTACCTCATTAACAGTATTATGTCTCTGTCCTTAGTTCTCTGTTACCATGTTATGTAATAATATTTGTAAGGTATTCACAAGTTTAGCACGTAAACATTTCTGGTAGACTGTTACCCAGTAACTTCAACTTATTTAACCTTACAGTTCTTTTAAAAGACGGGACTTTCAGGTGTTGCATTTTAGATCTGATTTGGCAAACTTAAAAGGAAATCAGTCTTCCTATTTTTTAGGTATTTCTTTGATTGTTTTATTTATTTATTTTTTGTTTCTTAGGTATTTCTAGGTGGAAAAATTTGTTCTGTAGAAGCACTGGTATGCCACTGAGTTTCTCTTTGGGAGAGTGGATGATTCTTTCTAAAAGCTTTTTGTGTTACTCTCTTACCCTAGTATGAATATAGGGTCCTAACTTTGTTTAAAGGTTATCATGTTTTTGACAGTTGCCATGAAATTAACAGAAGGAAGGCATTTTGAAAAAATTACAGAATTGTGACGTTAGGTGGTGTTATAAATTTTGTTATGGGATTTTTATAAACTAACTGTTTTCAAACCAGACTAATGGTATATGTTTTTCTAAGTCTGATTTCTGTTGCTCTTTTAATCACTCTCAGGTTAATAGGAGGATATGTCACTTGATCATTTAGTTTAGTTTTTAAGGCACAATAAACCTACTTCAAGCATTTGAAAAATACTTTCGTTGTATCAGAATGAAAAGTAAGTGTAATGCAACTAAAATTTTATTAAACCATGGTCATACTCATTGTTTACATAATGTTTGTGGCCATTATATTCTCCTCTATGGGAATATTGAATTGTTTTGCAGAAGAGACCTTTTGTGACCAGAAACAACTAAAATATTTGCCAAATGGTCTTTAAAGAAAAATATTTGACTATTCCTGAAAGTGGCTTGAAGTGACCTGTGAAAATGGTTTGCTACTCTCTTGACCCAGTAAACCCCACAAAATCATGCAGATCAAGAAGCTCAAATCTTTGAGTTCACTTTAAGAATACCTGTGAAACTGCCCAGGCCATCAGGGGTATGCATATCTGAAAGACCACCAAGTATCTGAAGGATGTCACATTAAAGAAGCAGTGTGTGCCATTCCTGCATTACAGTAGTGGAGTTGGTAGGTGTGCCCAGGCCAAACAATGGGGCTGGACCCAGGGTTGGTGGCCCAAAAAGAGTGCTGAATTTTTGCTGCACATGCTTAACAATACAGAGAGAATTACTGAGGAAAACAATACAGAGGTTTAGATGTTGATTCTGTGGTCATTGAACATACCCAGGTAAACAAAGCACCCAAGATGCATCACCATGCTTAAAAGAGCTCATGACTGGGTTAACCCATACATGAACTAACTCCCATTGCTGCAGTGAGATGATCCTTATTGAAAGGGAACAAATTGTTCCTAAACTAGAGGAGTAAGTTGAACAGAAGAAAAAGATATTGCAAAAGAAACTGAAGAAACACAAACTTACGACACAGGCATAAATTAAGCATAAAATAAATTCAAATAAGAGAAAAAAATATTTGTTGGTTTTACTTTAGATTTTTTTTTTTTTTTTTGGTCTTTTTGTGATAAGGGTTCACTATATGGGTTAGGGTGGTCTTGAACTCTTCCTGGCCCAGGCTGGCCTTCAACTTGCAGTGAATCCTCTTGCCTCAGCCTGCCAATTGCTGGGATTATAGGTGTATGCCACCACACCTGGCTGGCTTTATAGAGTGTCTTCAGCACTGACTAATAATTTATTCATACATGCCATTGAGGCAGCTTCCTCAATTGCTTATTAGATGATTAAACAATTAAATTATAAGTGGCTATATAAATTACAGATTTCTTTGTTCCTTTTCCACTCCCACTCCTTCACTTGACTAGCCTAAAAAAAAAAAAGATTATAATGCTCTACAAGTGATAAACATTGAGATGTTACTAGTTTTTCAGCTATTTCTGTAGAAAAATGCTAAACAATGTATTATATTGAAAATCAGAAATGTTAATTTGTTAGAGCTGCTAGTAAAATTCCATAGACTGCATGGTTTAAACAAATTTATAAAAAAATAAATTGAGGTGCTAACAGGTTTGGCATTGGGATAATCTGGATACTTTCCTTATGTGATTAGCAGTTTTAATTGTATCGATAATTCTTAGCTCTTAGTTGCCATGTAACATAATTTGTATGTTACAGCCATGTGGTATTTTTCCCTTAAGTTGTAGATGACTGTTTCTCATCAGATGACTTTTACTCTGGGAATACATCCCTAGTGTGTATTTCTTCTCTTAAAAGGTTGTTAGTCAAATTGGATTAGAACTTCACCCATATATATACTTCATTTAACCGTATTTACCCTCTTACACTCACAGTCTGCAGTACTAAGGGTTAAGACTTCAGCATCAGAATTTTCTGGAGGTATGGTTCGGTCTATACCATGAAGGAATTTTTATTAAAACTTAATTTTTTTCATGAAGCAAATTTTGAGGTTGTATTATGTGACAGATGCTCTTCAGTATATGGATGATAAATAAGACAGAGGGTTGACACTTAAGGATCTGGTGGTTTAGTAGCAAAAGACTGGCTTTAAAAAAGAAAGAAAGTGGTAAGGGCTATAAAGGTTCAAGTGTATAAAATATTAAGACCGGTTTGGGGGGTAAAGTAATGGCTGTTTTTACATTAGGGTGGTAAAGTTACGGTTTTCTGGAAAGGTGACCTTTCACCTGAGAACTAAATGATAAGGGAAATTTAAGTACTCAGACTGTTTATAGATCCTGATGGTGATTAAGATTGGCATGGAAAAGGATCAGAAGAACTATGAGCAGATTAAATCTTATAAGCTGCGGTGGCAAGGTTGGCAGGGATGAAGTCATGAAGGCATTTGTGGAAGTTATTGTAAAGATTCTGGTTTTTCTTTGCATAAGAAATGAAATCTGGATAGATTTTAGCAGGAGAGTGACATGCATTTTGTTTTTGAAAGAGCACTTTGGCTGTGGTATAAAGGAAACTGCATGTGATAGAAGATGGAGACTAGTTAGGTGATCCACATATTCTGGGTCAGAGATGTTTTGGGCTTGGCCTATGATGGAGCCAGAGAAGTAAAGAAAGCTAAGAATTTGAGAGAGATTTTTGAGGTTAAATCCTAGTTTGAGAATTTGGGGAAAGGATACAATAGCTTTGGCAGTCATATGTACTACCATTTTGGTGAGGGTTTCATTGTTGGACAAAATATGGGACACATGCACTTTTTTTTTTTTTTTTAATTTGACACATGCACTTTAAAGGAGTTTATTTGGCCCAAGGTTTCAGAGGGTCTAGTTCACGGTTATTAGCTCTAAGGCAGAAACAGTGAAAAGATGTGGCTGACAAAAAGGCTTAGCTGGGCCAAAACCCCAGCGGTTGGGGCTGTGGTGGGGCCCTCCGTGGCTCTCGGTGCGCCGCGCTGGCGACCGCGGCCCCACTTGGCGAAGTGTGCCAAAGGTTAGCCTGGGGGGAGGAAGTAGGTCAGCTCGGCCTGAGGGTGGCGTGGTTGTCTTCTCACAGGTGCTCGTCGTCAGACGGCCTCAGTGTCACCGAGGGACCGCGCTGCGTGGCTACCGTGAGCCGCGGCCATCTCCCCCACAGGAGCTGCGCGAGCCCGCGCTGAGCTCTCGAGCTGGTCTCCCGCGGCAGGCCCCAAGCACCGGGCCTCCTTGTGAGGACTGACTTTAGCCAGAGTCTTTGCTGCGTTTACAAAACTTGATAAAAGACGGAACTGTACAACATGGGATGTGGGACCGGGAGTGGTGGCACTTTCGCGTAATCCTAGCACTCTAGGAGGCTGAAGCAGGAAGAGCGCAAGTTCAAGGCTGGTCAATTTAGTGAGACCTCATCGTTATTTAAAAGAATGGGTTGTAGCTCAGTGTGAAAGCCTTGAGTTCAGTCCCTACTAGGCAATAGTACCAAAGAAAAGGGATACTTTCTAGATACTTTGAAGGGAAATAATGGCAGAAAGTTTTGCTACATCATACTTCTAATGCATCGCCTTGGGGTTTGTAATTCCTGGCTAATGCAGGATCACAATTCAGCATGAGGATCCCGGGATGTGGCTCAGTGGTAGAGTGCTAGCCGAGCATGTGTGAAGTCCTGCGTTCAATCCAGCACCACAAAAATAATGAAAGTCATTCTATCTAGATCGAATTAAATGCATATTGGAAAAAAACAATGCTTAGCTCGAGGCAGACCTGGAGGGTAAGCAAAGCAGGGAAGGAGCCTGAGAGGAGGAGGCCGTGGATGATATATAGACCTCAAGGTCATGCCTCCATTGTCTACCCAGACACACCCGGAAGTGTGCTTTACTAGTCTCCTAGGGAACTTCTAAGCCAATAAGGTTGACAAACTTAACCATCGGATTCTACGCCTTGTCGACTTGACACTCCAACATATCTCCTTAAACCGTACTTAATCTACAAATAAGAACAATACAAGTTAATAATTTTGCTTAACACAATCCAACTATCTGTGTAAAACTGAAAATATAATAATCTCTTTCCTCAGATACAGGGCAAACTCTTTGCCTCTGTAAAAATCAAAAAGCAAATTTCTTAATCCCCAAAAATGACGGTGCAGGGTAAACATGTCCATTCCACAAGGAGAATAGAAAAGAATAAGATCTAAACCTAGCAGAACAGATATCAAGTCCTGTAGCTCCTGTCCATCATCGGGGGCACGTGGTGGTATGTGAGTTCCCAAGGGCTTGTATAGCTCCACTTATATGGCCTTGTTGGTTGCAGTCTGCATTGCCTCTATCTTGGCCTGGCTGTTGGAGCTTTCTTTGGCAAATGTTCGTGGCATTTCTGACTTACTGAGGTCTCCATCTTAACTTCATTAATGCACCTTCTTCTTAGCGGATATTGGCCTCTCAGAGCTTCCTTTTAGTTCCGGGTGGAAGCCACCATGACTCCACAGTGCTTGCATTCTCATTCTCAGTGCTTGCATCATGTGGATGAATTTTAGGTCTGCCTCCAGCTCAAGCAGTATCCAGGCCCAGCTGGACTATGGCTATAGAGGGCTCTGAGTGTCTGGATTGCTGAGCATGGTGAGATGAATTCTGGAGGACCAGTTCCTTAAGCAGGCCCTCTCAGAGCCAGAGGTGTCCTTAAATGAAAGGTTTATACTTTTGCACCTTTCCATCTCTCTTATCTCAGTTCATAATAACTGTTTTTTAAAAAATGATATTGATCTCTTCAGCAGCCACACCTTCTTTGGCCTCAACTTTGTCTGTAGTTCCTTTTAGGTAAAAAAATTTATTTTGTATTTCTGCTTTGCCTTTTGCTCTTAGTTATCACTATAAGTCTAGCTAAAAGCAACCAGTTGTACTCATGTCACAACCTGAATATTGGGCTGCCTTGAAATTTTCTCCTCTAGTTCATTTAGCCCGCCATCTTTAAATTCAGCCTCCCATAAATTCTTAGGACATAGGTAAAATGCACACTTGTTTTTCTGGAGTGAAACATTTGTGGCCTCCAATCTAATTTTCAGTAGAGTCTTTGTTCCCAGCCTCACCTTTACTGTCCATGTTCTTATCAGCATTCTGGTCTTCTGAGCTCTGATCAGGATCACCTGTCAGAGTCTGTGCATAACATTTCTAGGGCTTCTGTACCTTATAACTCCAAGCTTTTCCAAACTCCTCCTACAAACAAGTTCCAGAGGCTTCTGAACAACATGATGAATAGTTGTAGAAATGGCTCCACTTTTCTGTACTGTTTTTCTGTGTGAGGCAGTTTGCCTGTTTTTGGACAAAATATTCCACCTTCATCTTAAAGGAGAAGAGGTTTCTTTGGCTCATGATTTCAGAGGATTAAGTCCACTATTGACTGGTTCCAAGGCAGAAACAACATGGTGGAAGTGATACCAGGTGTGAGGAATGTAAGAAATAGATTCCAGGTCCTCTTGTATGGCAGGTAAAGAATTGCAAGTGTATAGCCAATGGTAAAAGAAAAAGCAGCTACCTTTATTGGAGATAATCAGAAGGTGTGCTCGAGTTTGTACCAGCAAAAGGGTGGCCTGAATGGGAAAAGTGGTGCCAGGATGGCAGTGGAATAGAAAGACCGAAGGTAAATTAGGCTTTTGGATTTTAAAAGCTGTGCACCCTGACCTGGGTGTCTCTCATTGGATCTGTCTGAATATGATTGATGGAAATGATTGACAGGGTGCTGAGTCATCCTCAGGGTCACCTTAGTATTTGTGACTCTCTAAGAATTCACTTTGTTTTAATTATATATGTGACATGCAATCCCTATATGTCAACCTTTAGCGAAGTTTCAGTGGGGAAAGGGTTATTAAATGTTGGGGCAAGAGATCTAACATGTTTGCAATCTGGCTTGGAGTTCTGGTGATTTCTCTGGTTTTTTTTGGTACTAGGGATTGAACTCAGGACCTTTCGCTTAACAGGCAAGTGCTTGAGCCACTGAGCTAAATCCCCAAATCCCTAGCCTGGAGTTTTAGTAATTTCCATGGTCTTTGTTGTTTTTGTTTCTGCTTCTCTTAGGACAAGGCAAAGAAGAAGCTGTTGCCCAAATTCAGGTGGGTTCAGGGGAAGTGGTTTTCCCAGCTCGAGTTGTGCTGCCTGTTAAGGGCCTGGTGGAGCATACCTAGCCAGTGAAGCTGACAAACATAGTCATTCTAGCAAGTAAACCAATAGCGTTACCAGATTAGGTGATTTTAGCAGCAAGTTAGAGAATAAAAATTGGAAGGGTAAAGCATTCAATCATGAAATAAAAGAGCATATGGCAAGTAAACAATAAAAATCAGCCATGTAAAACTGTGTCAGCTATGTATTCAGTGTCCAACTGACTACAAAAGCTGTAAGGAATTCATAATCTGCCAGAAAGTATGCCTTTGGGACAAAAAAACCACTTTAAAGTAAGGTAAATGTTTTTAAAGAAAACCAGCGTTTTGGTGAATGTGGGTACAGTATATAACATAATGATAGGAAAAGTGAATGAACTGGTCAGTGCTGTCTTTAGAATTGAGCTGTCTCAGATGTCAAGAATTTTATGGTGGTTGAATCCTCAATGAGGAGTTAGAATTGTGAGATCTGGGTTTGGTGTTTGCTCTTATAGATACTGTTCAAAAAGAAATAGACACCTGGTAGTTGGGTAATTTTAGAAGGGAGTAAGCATTCAGAGATGCATTGTCACTTCAGGTCTTAAATGGACTACACAGATGCAAGGCAAGTGTGATAGTACATTTTGTTTCAGTTTTACCAAAAATATTTCATGTTTTCCTTGTGAAGAATTGGGGATTGATGTGATTAGTCATGTTACTTTTTTAATTAAGGGAGACTATATTGTAAAGGCATTTGCAAAATACACCTCTTTGGGAACCATATTAAAATTTGCTTGTATAGGAAATTTTATTCAGTTTTGTTTGATTAGTATCTGTTTATTTTTGTTTGTTGTTTGTTTTTTGAGGCAGGATTTCTTTGTGTAGTTCAGGTTGACTGTGCACTATGTAGCCCAAGCTGGTCTCTAACTTGCGATGATCCTTCCTCTTGAGTTCTGGGGTTGTAGATGTGCACCACCTTCCCTGGCTACAAAATTTTATAAAAGAATTGTGTCAATAGTAACTCAAATTTTGTAAAACGTGTAACTTAAAAAAATTTTTTTTGTACTGGGGATCGAATTCACAACTTCACGCTTGTCAGGCAGGCACTTGTGCCGCTAAAGCTATATCCCCAGACCCTTGGAATCTTAGTTTTCTTACAGAAATCCTGCAATTATCTTTTTTTGTAACTCAAATTTTTAGGTATTGATACTGATTTTTTTTTAACTGTCAGAATTGAAAATCACTTATGTTGATTTCAGTCTGCGTATGAAAGACTGGCTTAGGACACTGTCTTTTATTCTATGTAAAAGATACATTTTACCCCTCTTACATTAAAAATGTGACTTTTGGGGCTGGATGTGGTTGATGCATGCTTTTAATCCCGGTATTATGGGAACGTTAGTCAGGCTTGCAGGTTTGAGCCCAGCCCTGGCAATTTAGCAAGACTGTCTCAAAATAAAAAGAGCTCAGAATATAGCTCAGTGCAAAGGCCCTGGTTTCAATCCCTAGTGCCCCCACTTACCCCCAAATGGTGGTTGTCATTTCACATCATCCTTTGTACTTTTTTCACATTATCATTATGTATATATGCCCCACTCAAAGAATAATATCACTCATCATGTTTAACTCTTAATTTTCAGTAGAAAATTACAGAAAGTAATATTTAATGTTGTTTTATATGGGATGTTGAGCAGTTATGCTCACAGTCTTATCGATTGACCATAGTCTTGTCCCCATCCCATGTCCACCTTGTAATCTCCTATTTTGTAGCCACCTCACCCTCATGGTTTCGTTGTATGAAAATCTCTAGAAAAGGCTGCGTCTTCAGCAACCTGCTCAGGATCCCTTCTGTCTCTGTCTTTCTCACACCAAAGTTTTCTTTCCCCCATAAATATATTCTCTAAAAAAAAAAGTTTTATGCAGGATGAATTGCTTGAAAAATTTTAAAGGTACTTATGCTTAATGCTTCTGGTTAAAATCAGAAACCGTTATTGTCCACTTAGGTCCATATGCTCAGGTCTGTTTGCTTGCTGCTGACCAAATCCAAGCAGGTCACTTACTTGGTGAAAAGGAAAAAGGCTTTGTCTACAGCTCCCTTTGAGGAGATGGAATGCTTTACCCAAATCATCATCTTACTGTGTCCAAGTGTGCATAGGAACAGAAGCGGGGAGGGATACAAGGAGACTTTCGGCATCTCCAGACTTGCGTTACTGCTTCCAACCATCTTCTGCACCCCCCCCCCCTTTTCTACTGGAAGGGAAACTGACCCTGGCCTTCTAGGACCAGCATCTGTGTAGGCTGTCACTTCATCTGGGCTGAGTAGAGGAAGAGGAGGTATTTACTCCTAGGCCTGAGGAAGCTGGAGAAGCCACTTGTCTCTTAAAAAAAAAAAATCTAAATTTTAAAGTTCCCTTTTGTAGTGCAGGTTACAAATCTGTTTTCATTATTTGCATTTCTTTCTTTCTTTTTGGTCTTTTGAGACAGGGTGTTGCTATGCAGTTGAGGCTGGCCTTGAGCTTGCTTTAGCTCGGGTTGGTCTCAAACTTGCAACAATCCTCCTGCCTCAGCCTCCTGAGTGCTGGGGTTACAGGTGTGCACCACCATGTTTAGCTTCTAGAGGTTTTTTTTTTCCTTGTCTTTTTTGAGAGAGGGTCTCACTATTTGGTTCAGGCTGGCCTAGGGTGCATCACTGTAGCCCAGGTTGGTCTTGAACTTGCAGTGATCTGCCTCCCTCAGCTGAGTACTGGGATTACAGGAGTGTGCCACCAGGCCTGGCTGCTTCTAGAGGCTTTTAAAGGTGATTGTTTTACAGTTTTTACCACATCCTTTGTGTAACAGACCAGTAAAATTCTTCATATTGTCATGCCAGAAATTTGTTAGTCTTCAGTCCACTGATTGATTAGTGTTTTTACAATTTTTTCTTTTCTTTTTAAAAAACTCATTCTGATTAGGATTTATGTATTTAAAGACAAAGTCTTGCTTTGTAGTTCACACTGGCCTTGAACTCACTTTGTAGCTCAGGCTGTCCTCAAACTCAGTAATTTTCTTGCCTCAGCCTCCAGGAATGCTGGAATCACGGGTGTGGGCACCATAAGTGTCCTGATTTAGTGTTTTTTTTTTGTTTTTTTGTTTTTGTCTTTTTGAGACATAGTCTCACTACGCAGTTCAGCCTGGCTTTGAGTTCATTTTGTAGCCCAGACTGGTTTCGAATTTACAGTGATCCTCCTGCCTCAGCTTCTTGAGTGTTGGGGTTACAGGTGTACACTACCATGCCCAGCTTAAAGGATACCTAAACACATCTTTGAGAGAAAGCTATTTTTGTCTGTCTTGTCTCTTTTCTCTTTTCTCTTTTTTCTTTTCTCTTTTCTCTTTTCTCTTTTTTGTCTCGTCTCTTCTCTTCTCTTCTCTTCTCTTCTCTTCTCTTCTCTTCTCTTCTCTTCTCTTCTCTTCTCTTCTCTTTCACCAGGGATCGAACTCACAACCTCACCCTTGCCAGGCAGGCACTGTACCACTAAACTATATCCCCCAGCCCCTGATTAGGTTTATAGTCATTTTGGTTTTCATTTTCATTTCCCTAATGGCTAATGATGTTGAACATCTTTTCCTGTGCTTATTTGCCATTACTTATTGTCTTCAGTGAAATGTTTGTTCCTGTCATTTTGCATTTTCTAGTCAGATTATTTCTGCACTGTTCAGCTTTTAAGCGTTTTCTTCATGTAGTCGAGATACTAGTACTGTATTGGATATGTGATGGGCAAGTATTTTCTTTCAGTCTGAAAATTAGTTTTAATTTACAGGATCTTTTATAAAAGTTAATGTTGATGAAATCCATCGATCAGTTTTTTTCTGGTATGAATAATACTTTGGGTGTTAAGACTCTTATTTTTGTGGTACTGTGTATTGATCCTAGGTGCTATATTCCTGGCCTCTTTTTAGCCATCATGGCAGAAAAGAAATCTCAAAGTTAGATTTTTTTTTTCTTTAAAAATAAGTAGCTTCACCACCTTTCTGCAGGCTGGGGTCACAGTAGGCCACTCCTCCACCTAGCTCTGGTGAATGAGCAGCCGCCAGCCCTAAGTGGCTAGCCCTCTTTGAAACTACTGGCTTGAGCCTCAGGGGTCCATAACCACAGCCATCCCTTTCTCTGCACAGAATACATGCAGATGGTGGTCCCTGGAGCCCAGTTTCCTTTCCTAAGGAAAGGGAGAGAGCAAAGAAGTCTGGGATGTCTTATTGTATCCCCTCCTCTCTGCTCCTTGCTGTAAAAGACCTTTTCACACTGTACACAGTAGGATGGTGATTTGAGGCAATGCGACCCCTCCATTTCTTATTGATTCAGTATTCCTAGTTGGATTGGCTGTGATAATTTCCTTATTAGGATATTTAACCAATTGTCTAAAATTTGTGTACAATGAATTATGAAGTAGAGTACCAAAGACTAGCAAACTATTACTGCAGATGAGTTTACAGTGGATTAATGATTTTTGAAAGTGTTTATCACATAAAAACATTGAATATCATCTATCAGATCTTTTTTAAACATTTATATGCATAGCATTTTCTGGGAACCCAGCTGGGGATATACAAAGAGTATGCTCTGGTCCTGAGTTTCTTATGTTCCAACGTAGTTAGCTAGAGTTCAGAACAACTAAAAATATTGAAATAAAAAAATTAAACATTTTAATGCAAAAAGTTATGTATAAAATGTGCTATGTAAATTCACAATCTCTTTACCATTGTCCTAGTTATAAAATGTGGTGAGTTTTGTTTTTATCACCTGTGAAATAGAAATAAAAATACTCTATAGTGTCATTGTGGTATTCAAATGAGATTGAATATGTAAATATCCAGCTATAATATATGAGCTTACATATGTTTCTTCTACAATTAGATAAGTTTTTAATGAAAAAGTAATGTGTTTATGGTTAAAGAAAATGCAGGTGGAACAAGAAGATAAGTAAGCCTTCTCACTGTGGACCCTAGGTTCTTCCTTACGCACTTCTCTGCCAGAGCATAGTTTTGAATAACTTCTAGTAATTATTTAGGTACATATATACTTATATATTTTATGGGATCATAAACATGTTGCCCTGTGTCTTGAGTTTTTCATTTAAAAATAGATTTTGATAATTTTCCTATCAGGAAATACAGATTTTTTTTATACCTTATTCTTTTATCATTTTAATGGTTGTTGAGTTTTCTGTTGTTTGAATATATCATAATGTAACTGATGTTTTCCTCCAGCACTCATACGTGTTTGTTTTAAAAATATTTTTTCAAAACTTTCTCTTTTTAGGATCAACTTACTGTCCTGAAAATCCACTCTCCCAAGAAGAAGGGATAGAAAGAAAGACCACTTTGTAAGAAAGACTTGGGTATCCCATGAACGAGCTAGCAGAAAACCGATCGGGGTGCAGCAAGACTCCAGAGCCAGATATAAGGCTCAGAAAAGGGCACCAACTTGATGGTACAAGAGGAGGTGATAATGACAACCACCAAGGAGAGCTGGAGCCCATTTTAGAAGCATCTGTTCATTCTTCCCATCATAAAAAAGTAGGTAAAGTTGGAATTGGGTGGTGAACAAAGCAAAAGTTATTTAAGGACACTTGGCAGGAGGGGGATACTAGAGAGTGTGTGTGTGTGTGCTTGAGTCTGTCATCATTGCTGTAGAAGATAGAAGATGGGGTGTGGAGTTTTTTTTTTTTTTTTAATTAGGAATAACCAAGTCTCTCATCAGGTTAGGTGCTACAGGTTTTATGGTTACCCCTTTCCTCTGACACTTAAAACTTACACTTAATCTGATTTATAATATAATTATGTTCAGTGATATTTTTAGAGAAATTCTAATTGTATGTTGGAACTGTTTCTCTAGAAACTGTTTTTCTCCAGTGCGTATCTTGGGGGTCAGTAGAATTGTAAGAGCAGGAAGTAGATTTTAATCTTCCCTGAATTTCTCAGAAGAAAGAGCAAATTTTATTCAGGCAACTTAGAGAGCCAAAGTAGGAATATTTGTGAATTGCACAAGAAAGTTATTGTTACAGATATTTTACTTCTTTGGAACCCTTGAAGTAGTAAGTATCCATTCATGTTGTGTCATTAGTATAATATTAGTATAATATTAAATTAGGGGCTGTACCACTGGTGGGTTGCAATATTATAATTCATTTAAAAAAATTGAACATGAGCTGAGGATGTAACTCACTGATACACTCACTTAGCATGTGGTAGACCTTGGGTTCAATCCAGGGCTAGAAAACATCAAAAAAGCCAGGTGTGATGATGCACATGTGTAATCCCAGTAATTTGGAAAGCTGAGGCAGGAGGATCCCAAGTTCAAGGCTATCATGGGTAACATAGTGAGACCCTGTCTCCAAATGTCATGTAGCTGAACTCTCACTGGGTTCAACCCTCAGTACTGCAAAATAAGCTCAGAAGTTCAAAATTGAACAGCAAAATATAATAAAAATATTAAGGTATGTAATTAGTGTACATTTAAATGAATTTAAAACTGCATTAAATTTGATGAAGATGTTAAGTTTTATGTTTAAGTCTTAGTATATAGATATGAATAATAAATAAATTTCTTGGGATTATAAAAGCATTTAGAACACTCTACTTGGAGCAGCTGCTTTACATCCTAAGATACATTTATTGAATTGGATGCAAATAATGTGAATTGAACTCCAGAGGTTTGTCTGGTCCTCTCAAGTCCTTATAAGAATTTTTCCTGTGTCATTTTTAATAAGAATACAATCAATTATAGCAAGAAATTTAATGGTATTTCTTCTTTTAATTTAGTAATGCTTTCTAAGGCTGACATGTTGTTGGCTAGATTGTGCTGTGGTATGTGTTGTGCCACTGGTGGGTTGCAATAGTATAATTCATTTAAAAAAATTGAACATGGGCTGAGGATGTAACTCACTGATATACTCACCTAGCATCTGGTTGCTTACTGACAGGTTAATAGTTGAAGGGATTTTTTTTTTCGGTCTTTTTGAGACAGGTTATTGCTGTGTAGTCCAGGCAGGCCTTAAACTCACTCTGTAGCCTAGGCTGGCCTCAAACTTGCAGGGATCCTCCTGGCTCAGCCTCCTGAATGCTGGGATTACAGTTGTGCACCACCACCTCTGACCAATTTGAAGGGATTTTTTGAAAAAGCTTAGCAAACATATAATGTAATGTGTCTTTTAAATCGAGTTTGGCAGATACTGGACACAAAAACTTCCTTCTGCACTTAAGGCTATTCTCATTGCTTTACAGTGTAATGTGCCAGCAGCTTAAAATTTTCCTAACCAGGCTGACCCCATTGGTCTAGTGCCTAAGCATTTGTTAATGCAATTGCTGTATAACTAATGAAAACGTGTGATTATCTTTTTTGTTTTTTTAACTGGTAAAACATATAACATGAAATCTACCCTTTCAATAGATTTTTTAAAGTATATAGTAGCTATATGTTCAATGTAGTATAGCAAGTTTCTTGAGTTTCTTCATCTTGCATTGTGGAAACTCTTATTGACTAGTACCCCCCTTTCGCCTATTTTCCTCGACAACTGCATTCTATCTGCTTCTGTGAATTTGACTCGTTTAAATATTTATTTAAAAGAGGTTTATTCATGTAGCATATGACAAAGATTCCTTTTATTTTTAATGTAGCAAAGTTTTATTAACACTAGGAAAAGAAACAGCTGGCCCTGAAGCAAGGCCAGCAGATCGCTGTAGCTGCTGGTTTCAAACAGGAGCCTAAAGAGAATTCTTTCTGTGGTCTGTTGGCCATTTCAGAACTTTGGAAATGGAATGGTCAATTCATCAGAAATAAATAGCAGGTGAGTATGGCGGACTTTAAGGGGCCTGAAGGAGAGACCCTGGCGCCTTGGGATCTGCACCATGCGGTTGACCTGGGGTGCCGGGAGAACAAGGAACTCCCCCCCTCTCTGGGGGTGGCTGTGAGCCTGCCGGTATGCGGACTGAGAATCAAACATCTCATGTTGTCCTGTGCCCTGTCCTGTGCGCCGCCCCCCCATGCTTGGCAAGTGGGAGCCAGTGAACTGGACATCTGGTGAGAAGATTGGCTATGTTATTTAGTATGAGCTCTCCATATGCAAAGATAAGGACAACCATTTGGAAGAAAACAAGAGATAATATGACAGATAGTGAAGATCTCTGGTTGTCTAGCTTTGAAATTTATGCTTTCTTATGTCCCGTTGTGTTCTGTTTTGTTGTGTTTAATTTT
>PVJX010010344.1:0-57484 GCA_004027295.1 Dolichotis patagonum | reverse complement strand
AGACAGAAAGAAAGAAAAAAAGAAAGAAAGAAAGAAAGAAAGAAAGAAAGAAAGAAAGAAAGAAAAGAAAGAAGGAGGGTCAGGGATTTAGCTCAGCAGCATAAGCACCTGCCTGGCAAGCACAAGATCACGAGTTCGATCTGTGGTAAAAAAAAAGAAGAAGAAGAAGAAAGAAAGGCAGTAGAGAGGGAGAAATGGAGGAGGAAAAGGGAAAGAGGGAGGGAAGGAAAGAGAAAACTGTGAAGAAGAAAATGAAACAAATAGAACAACAGGATATACAATGAGCTCTTAAATAAAAACCAGTAAGTTTTAGAAAGAGCTGCAAAATTTATTTCATGTATTTTCTTTATATTTTATGAGAAAACCTAAAAGTCATTATCTTACACTCTATTAAAAAGTTGAGCGCTGTTAATTGCATCACTACACACATTTTCTGATCTGTGTCATCAGTAGCCCTGAAAAAATTGAACAAATGTTGACTGTATATGAGCTCCAAGCAAGATTCAGCCTACTTGGGGTTGAACTAAACCAAAGATTTTATCAAAATGGTAGAACAAATTATTTCAACACTGCCAGTATTTGAGAGAGAAGGACAAGCTTAACCTGTGGTCCTGAAGACTAATATTCAGCTGTGCACACACATCAAATAACTCAGGGCAGCACTGTTAAAGGTTTTCCTGGCTTAACGGTGTATTTATTGTGAAAGGGTTTGCATTTATTTGGTTGAGGGTAAAAGATTTAGGTGCTGAACAAGTTGAGGTCACAGGGCAAGACTAGTTATTTGGATGGAGTGCACATCTTGATTTCATTATCCGGAAGGTTGAGAAAACATTAAAAGACTTCAGGTCTTGCAAACAAAGCTACCTAGCCTGACTCCAATGCTTATTCTCTGTGTTTTCCCTTATGCACTCATATTTAAAACAAACCAAAAAAATCTGCGCTATTTTAAGAAGTGTTATCATACTTTACACAATCGTGATCTTTTTCTCTTGACTCTCTGACCAGAGGGATAGTGTGTGAGTTAAACCATTCCTTCCCCCATCTTTGGAAGTCATCCAAGTTTGTTTGTCGGCTGCCAGTTTATGTCCCTTTATCTAATGATGTGGTCACAGCTGATTCTCATGGCACACATGAACTCCGCGATAAATGAGAAAATCAGTTAGTGTCTTGGGAAGCGGATGAAATTTGCAAAGGCCTTTGTCATTGCCTTGTCATTGACTTACATCTTAGCATTTAGCATGCTACAGTGCTAGCTTTTTAAAAAAGAATATTAGCATATTAGTGGTCTTTTTGTAAAGTTGTTTTTGGAGTCATATTATATTTTACTAAGTAGTTTCACTGTTTGTATTTTTGATCTTACAGTGAGCAACTCGAGAAATATTCTTTATAGCCTCAATGTTCATACCTACTAGACAGACAATCTTTAAAATAAAGAAAAATATCTATTTTGAAAGCCCAGTTAATAGGGTATGAAAAGCTTTTTATGGCACACTTTTTCCTGTTGGCTTTGCAAGATACAAACTGTTTTGGAAATTTTAGTTTTGGTATTTAGAATTGAGATACAGAAGAAATTTTCCTTATTATCAAATATGAATGTCACTTTTGTTCCTTGAATATATGTTTTAAGATAGAAACAGCAACGTTACTGGAACACAGAGTAAGCCAAAATGTATCTATCAATTATTTATGTTTTCATTAATTCAACAATTTGAAATGTCTACACTATTAGGGCTCTCTAGAGAAACAGACATAGCAGAAAATGTATACATTCATACTGCGCTAGTCAGCTTTCCACAGCTGTGATGGAAATAACTTAGAGTAGGATTTATTCTTGGCTTGCAGCTTGAGAGATTGCAGTCCCTGGTGACCACCACATGGCTTTTAGGCCTGTGGTGAGGCAGGAAGGCTGGCAAAAGTGGATGGCAATGGAGAGCTGCTCACTTCACATCTTCCAGGAAGCAGAGTGTGAGCAAGCCTGAAAAGGAGAAGTCAGGGACCAGACACAGACCTCACGGTCACAGCTCCACGATTCATTCCCTTGAACAACTCCTACCCTGTTTCCATCACCTCCCAAAAATGCTATCAAATTATGATCTCATCCAAAGCTTGATCAACATTTAGGTCCTCATGACCCCAAACCCATCAGCAACCAAGACTTCAGCTGATAGGGCACATTTAGGGTTCTAACAACAATGCATACACACACCATGTGTATCACGGAGAGAGCTGGGTTAACGAATTGGCTTGAGTGAATATGGACACTGAGAGGGCTCATGGTCTTGCCCCTGAAAGCTGAAGACCTGGGAATGCTGGTGGCATGTTTTGAAGGCCTGGAAAACACAGACCTCAGGGTATGAATTCCAGACTGAGTTTGAAGATGGAGATCCAAGAGCATCAAGGGCAAGAGACAGTCAAGGTCCCAGCTCAGCAGTCAGCATGGAGAAAATTCAACCTTCCTCCAACTTCTGTTCTGTTCTGGCCCTCCGTGAGTTGGGTGAGGTCCACCCACACTGGGAGGGTCATCTGCTTTACTTAATCCAACAAATCGGATGCTAATCTCTTCTAGAAATACCTTCCTAGACATGCCTAGACATATTTCACCAAATGAACATCCCATTGTCATGTCAGGCTGATACATAAAGTTAGCCATGACTTTTACCACATACAAGGCATCACCCACAAGCTGGAATTTATGACACTGAAAATAAAAGAGAATAAACAGAAAAAAAAGTTGAGGAGAAAAAAAGTCTATGATAAGCTTCTCCTGATGATGAGATAAAAGCAAGTAAAGTCAGTGCGATATGAAAAGTGTTCAGCAGTGATAAAGGGCAAGAGAAGTTAAAGAGGCTGGCGGCAAGGAAATTGCACGAATATCAAAAGGCTCTCTTGGGGGCTGAGGGAATTCAGGCAGGAAGTCCTCTCTGAGAAAAGGGGGTGTACGGAAGCACCTAAAGAACTGACAGGGGAGACATGGGACTTTAGGTGAAGACATGTCCAGAAAAAAGTTTACACCAAGTCAAATGCCCTGAGACAGGGTTGCCCCTGGCAGGGACTGTGAGTGCAGAGTAAGGAAAGGAAGTACTTTAGCAAACATTGATGGATGATGTCAGCCAAGTAAGAGACCTGGGGCATCACCAACAAAAAAAGGTTTGGAGCAGAGGAGTGACTAGCAAAGAAACTCGATTATTCAATAGTCAGTTATATTTTAAAAGATAAAGTTAACAATTTAAAATTAACAGAAAAAAAGCAAAAAGGATATGACCATGCTTTCATTAACTTAAACAGAGAGCTCAGTAACGCAAGTTGTTTCATATTTTTTTCCTTCCCTAAGCCTGAAGTTGTTGTCATACTCTACTGTATAGCAAGCAGAAAAAAATTGCGTTCAATCTCATAAAGACCTTCATCTATTCTTTCAATTAAAATTTATTGAGCATCAAATATGTATAAAAGTAGTCACCGGAGATACAAAGATGAATAACCAACAGCCTTTTCTTCAGAATTCTTAGTCTCATGGGAAAACAGAAGCATGAGAAGATGTATATAACACAGTTTAGCAGTACAGTGCCACAGGTGTGCATACGACGTTATGCAAGCAGAGAGTAAGTGAATACAGGGAGTGGATATGTATCATAGTCCAGGAAACTGGAGCAACTTTCTGGGCCTGACTCAAACTTCAGTCCTTGTACCTTTAAACAGAGAAAATCTATACATCCAGGAAACAGTTTTCAGAGACTTTCCCAAGTTGACACTTGTCTAGGCACCCAATATTCACTTAAAAAAATTTTAACACATGAACAGTTTTTAAATACTATTATATATTTAAAGTCAGTTTCTGTCTTTCTCTTGCTATTAATATTGCTGATAAAAATAAAAAAGTCATATCAGAGTCTGTATACATCCTCCCCATCAATTCCTACTGAAAATCAACCAGGTGGTTTTTATAATACCATTGTACTACTCTCTAAAGATATTATGGTGACAGTTAATTTTCTCAGCATTCATAAAAATATAGGAGAGACTGAAAATCATGCATTTGGGGAAAATAAATGATATTTACATCAACAATCATTAGTAGAAAGTATAATGGGTTCATAAAAAAAAGAAACAACTAAATAAGATTGTGTGTGTGTGTATATGTGTGTGTGTGTTGCAGGTAAACACCACCCATATAATGAACTTTGGTTTCAGAATGTATCTGACATATCTCGTATCAATCTGATTTGGTACTTCTATGTTAATTAAAGAACATCAGTTTGAAGAGCAACAATTCTATGCAAAATTCTAAATTTGGCTTGATTTGGATTTTCATTTTTATATCAACAAAATTTTAAAGCCTTTTAAGTACCTGCCACACACATTAACTGTTCAGTAATGCAAGAAGAAATTGTGAAAAGATATGTAAGAGAGAAAAAGAACTTCTCTACTGAGTTACATAAACTGTCTGGGATAAAGAAATGGTATGAAGTGCAAATTAAATCTATAGAAATAGGCAAATCATCCAAGGTGAGCAGAAAAAAATGGTAAGAGAAAATGACCTAGTGTAACATCCTGAAAAACACTTACAAAAAAAACAGGCTAGGGGCTGTTAATGAGCCTGAGTCCAAGTAAGCAGAAAGGTAGATGTAAAGCAGATTATGCCCTGAAGGAAACCAAGAAGTTTAAAGAATTAATAACATAAAATCATGGCTTACTATGAATGATTAAATGTTTTCCAAGTACATAGAATTTAATGCCTGCTCTTTATAAATGGTGTCAAATACTGCTGAGAAATTCGATAAATGTAATTAAAATGTTCCTCACCATCACCAACCTGTCAGTGCAAATGGAGACAGGGTTTTAGTCTTTTTTATGCTGCTGTAATAAAATACCTGAAAATGAATAATTTTTAAAAAATATGTATTTCTAATAGTTCCAGAGGTGCAAAGTTCAAGATCCACTTGCCAGCCCCAGTGATTTATTAGATTTTTCTTGTCATATCTCTGGTGTTGGAAACAATTAATGAGTTATCTCATTAATGGCAACACCTCTTAACACCATTAGATAGGGGTTTAAGCTTCACCCTGAATTTTGGAAGGGGCATATTTAAAGCATATCAGACATATTAGCAACAATACTACATTTCTTTTTGTTTACATCTGAGCATGCTTGTCAGGGACAGATCCTAAAATGTCCCTGATGTAGTTTGAATCTGAAACATTTCCCAAAGTTCCATATGTCAAAGGCCTGATTGCCTGAAAGGCTCTGCTTGGAAGTGGAGAAGTCTTTAAAAGATGGCTCATATTTGGAGGTCTTCTGGTCATTGGGAGCATACCCTCAAAGGGGATTGTATGACTGCAGTCCTTCCATCCTTTCTCTTTGGATTACTGGCCATGCCATGAGGGGAGGAGTTTTATTCTACTATATGTCCCTGCCATGATGCATGTCTTTCTATAGGAAAGAAAGAAAGAGAGAAAGAGAGAAAGAAAGAAAGAAAGAAAGAAAGAAAGAAAGAAAGAAAGAAAGAAAGAAAATGAGCAGTGGGGCTGTCATGGTTTATGTCGGTGGCCTCCAGGCCTCATGTATTTGCATTGTGCATTTGTGATTGGTTCATTGTCTAGTGCTTGGATTGATGGTGTCAGTGCTACACCCCCGTAGGGGGTGGAGCCAGGATGTGATGTAATGGCTGGAAGAAGTTGTGTCTCTCTTTTGCTGGTTTCCACCTTGCTGTTTGCAGCCGCCATGAACTGTGGCCCCGCCATGCCACCCTGCCTTGGAGCCAACTGAGTATGGACTGAAACCTCCAAAACTGTAAGAAATAAACTTTTCCTTTCCCAACTTTGGGCATTAGGTATTTTGTCTCAGCGACTAGTGAAAAATAACTAAAACAGGGGCTAATCAATCATAGACTGAAACCACCAAAACTGTAACACAAAATAAACCTTTTCTCTTTATAAGTTGGTTATATCAGGTATTTTTATATAGAGACAGAAAGCTAACATATTCTCTCCCAAGCACTATTCATGCTTTTTTCCACTGTAGTAACTGCATCATATTCCTTTGCTGGCCACTCTGATTTTGACTACCTCTGATCAGTGTCTCTTACATTGGAAAGAATTCCACTACCACACCTATTCAGTGGACCAGCTCCTTGAATATACTAGTCCTGACTCCAAATGGTAATATGGACAGTAGAACTTGAAATGGAAATGTGTTATTTGAACTCAGTAAGAAAAATGGCAGAACTTAGAAGAACAAGCTGATATCAAGGTCATGATGACATCAGTGAAGGAAAGTGACTAGAGCCTGGTGATGAGAAATCCAAGATTTCAAGGAGCAGGAGTATCAAAGGGTTTAACATAAAGGGGACAGAAAGTCATCTGGAAGCCATACTATGAATGAGGAAAATATGATGACTTCCACTTGCAACACTGAAGTGCATAGAGTATGCACGGAGGATCCTTGCAGACAGAATGCCCTCAGGAATGAACCAGACTTTACTTGACATGAGTAAACTATGCTACAAAGAGACCGAGGATACGAGGAATTTGCTTACCACTGCAAAACCAGAGTGCAAAAAGAAGGGGTGAGGAATTATAGCGGAAGGTGAACAAACAGCAAGAGGGTGGGCTAGGGATAGGAAAAATAGGGTCATGTGTTGCTGGAACTGAGAGGAGATGGGCAGCTGGAGGAGATGGCATTGTAACCAAGTGTGCCAGTCTTGCATGAAATAGACTCATAGTGACAAGTGAAAATGACAAAGTGAACAGTCACATCTCTGCCTGCTTCAGACTATGAGATACTTGACAAGTTTGTCAGAGACATGTTGTCCTATCTCAGAACTTTTCTCAGGTTGTAGGGCTTAGTGGTTTCATTTGTCCATCCTCAATGGCAAATGCACAAGAAAGGACTAAGAGATGTGTGGCAGTAACATGCTCATTACTTGCTGAGAACAGCCCCCATCTCCCACAAATCAGCCTGCCTACTCCTGAGAGCAGGTAACCTCCTTGAATAAAACAGCAGGACTGTGAACCCTGCTTACTCCAGGAACTCTCTCCAGTGAATGGGGGCAAAGATCAACCTGTTTTCTTCAATTTCATTTCCAAATCTGTTTTTATTACTGGAGAGTGGGTTTTATTAGTAGCTACACTGCTAACATTTAGAACAAGATATTCTGTTGTTGCAGGGGGGCTGTCTCAAGCAATTTATCATGGTTATGAGAAACCCAGGTGTCTACCAAAATACTAGGAGCATGCCCTCAGTGTGACAATCAAAAATGTTTGCAGACACTGAACCTCTCCTGGAAAACGACTTCCTATCACTTGAGAACCATAGTCCTAGAATCAACTGAACCTTGCAATCACGATTTTCCCAACAGGCCTGCCACATGTTTATACAACTATCATTCTGGTCATGTACCCTGGTGATTTTTAGTGTTATATGAAAATTAGACGCAGGGAACCTCTGGGAGACAGGCAGCTCGGCCTGGTCTGTTTGGGATGGGGAACTTCGCAGAGACCAGCAGCTTGGCCTGACTGTTTGGGACTAGGAACTTCACAAAGACAGGCATCTTGGCCTGGTCTGGTTGGAACTGGGAACTTCGCAGAGACCAGCAGCTTGGTCTGGTCTGTTTGGGACTGGGAACTTCACAGAGACAGGCATCTCGGCCTGGTCTGGTTGGGACTTGGAACTTCGCAGAGACCAGCATCTCGGCCTGACTGTTTGGGACTGGTAGGCCCACCCTTCACCGATAAGGAACCTCAAGGAGACCAGCATCTTGGCCTGGTCTGTTTGGGACTGGGAACTTCGCGGAGACCGGCAGCTTGGCCTGGGCTGTTTGGGCCTGGGAACATTACATGGATCTGTGGCAGAGGGCCTGAGGTGCCTGGGACTGCTGCTGCTGCCCCCCCCTTCTCCAGGAACATCTAGGAAGCCTGCCACAGGACTGAGCTGACTGGGACCACATCTGCTGGATACACCCTTCCACCAGGAACACTGGACTACAGTGGACTACCATGCTGGCTTGATGAGAGGCTCAGGGACCCCTCCCCCAAACAGAAGACCTCATCAGGCTTTAGTCAGTGTGGCATGGTAGGAGGAATTCAGGAGACTGGATCTCCTCTTCATTGTGGTACCCAGCAATTTGACAAACATCAACCACACAGTAGAACCCTGAAACACACACTGCAGAAAGTTGTGTCTGTTGGAATAGAAAGACCAGAAATTCACCCAAAAGGTGAAAATGACTAAATGAAAAGGAAAAATGGAATCCTGAACATCTAGTCCATCAGGGGCAAGTGCAGGCAGTAATGAAATAGAGGACCCCAAAATTCATACACCAGAAATCTCTGAAAAGATAGCAAATGAAATAAAGAAACAAATCCATGAGGCTATGGAGGAAATCAAATTAGAAATAATGTCTTATGTAAAGACAAAAGTAACAACCTTAGTAAATGAGCTGCTCAACATAGCTAGAGAAGAAATAGATAAGAAACTACAGGAGCATGGGAAATTGATTGAAACTTAGAATGAACAATACAGAAGACAAGCAGATCTATGAAACAAATAGAAAGAGATATGCAAGAAACAAAAAATTGCATTGAAAGCCTGCAAAGCTGTTTAAGTGAAGCTGAGGATAGAATTTCAGACCTTGAGGACAGGATTGCAGATAGTGATCTTGAAAGGGTAGGATTTATAAAAACAACAAAGCAGCATGAAATGACAATCCAATAGCTACAAGATGATGCCAGGAGAAACAATGTTAGAGCAATAGGCATTAATGAGGAGGTAGGAGACAATGCAAAGGATATAGCTAAGCTGTTCAAAGAAATAATGGCAGAAAATTTCCCAAACATGGGGGAAAAATCAGATCTACAAATAAATGAGGCATATAGAATGCCACACAGTCATAACCAACATAAACCTACACCCAGACATATAATTATTAAGATCTCAGACATACAGCATAAAAACAGAATACTAAAAGCTGTTAGAGAAAAGACACAACTCACCTATTAAGGAAAGCCTATTAGAATCACAGCAGACTTCTCAGCACAAACCTTCAGGTTAAGACAAACTTGGAGTGAAGTATTTCAAGCCCTAAAAGAAAACAACTTTCAACCCAGACTGACATACCCAGCAAAACTGTCTCTCAAATTTAATGGAGAAACAAGATATTTCCATGACAAAGAACAACTAAAGAAATTCACATTCACCAAAACAACCTTAGAAAGAGTGCTGAAGGACATCCTAGATAGAGATAAAAATGACCACAATCTCCAGAGCAACAACAGGAAGAAATCACCAGGCTGGACAAGAAAGTAAACAAAGGAGAAAGGCAGGAAACTAACAACAGTAACACAAATTGGTAAAGTCAAGCCAATACATATCAGTGATATCTATAAATGTAAATGGGCTCAATTCACATATCAAAAGAAACAGGTTGACAGAATGGATTAAGAAACAGGATCCCACAATATGCTGTATACCAGAAAAACATCTGACTCAAAAAGAAACTCATAGATTAAAAGTCAAAGGATGGAAAACACTATTCCATGCAACGGGAACCCAGAAAAAAGCAGGGGTAATTATTCTATTTGCAGACAATGTGAACTTCAAACCTAAAATCATTAAAAGAGACAAAGAAGGTCACTACACACTCATAAGTGGAAAACTTCAAGAGGAAGAACTAACAATTATAAATATATATGCACAAAACACAGGAGCACCCAACTACATAAGACAAATACTAAAGGACATGAAAAACCAAATACACAAGAATACAATTATTACAGGTGACCTTAACAGCCCATTGTCACAAAGAGATAGATCAAATAGGCAATAAATCAGCAAAGAAATAATAGAACTGAATCATACCTGTGAGCAACTGGACTTAGTAGATGTTTATAGAGTGTTCCACCCAACCATATCAGAATACACCGTCTTCTCAGTTTCCCACAGGTCATTCTCCAAAATATACCATATACTATCCCATAAAGCATTTTTAAGTAAATGAAAGGTATTGAGATTGTCCCATGCATACTATCTGAACATAGCATGCTGAAATTGGAAATTAAAGGCAAAAGAAACTGCAAAACTGGCATAAATACATGGAAATTAAATAACAACCTTTTGAACAACCAGTGGGCTACAGATGAAATTAAAGAAGAATTAAAGCAATACCTACAATTCAATGAAAATGTGGAAGCAACCTATTGTAATCTGTGGGATGCAATGAAAGCAGTCTTAAGAGGGAAATATATAGCAATAAACTGTCATATCAAGAAAACAGAATGAGCACAAATAAACAATCTAATGCTGCATCTCAAGTTTCTAGAAAAAGAAGAGCAAGTTAAATCTAAAGCTCATAGAAGAGAGGAAACTGTAAAGATTAGAGCAGAAATCAATGCAATTGAAACTAAAAAAGCCACACAAAGAATTAATCAAAAAGCTGGTTTTTTGAGAGAATAAACAAAATTGAAAAACCTCTAACTAACCTTATAAAGAAAAAGAAAGGAAAAAAAACCCAAATTCATGCAATAAGGACCAAAAAGGATACTACAGATCCCATGGAAATTCAAAAGATCATAAACACCTACTTTGAAAATCTCTACTCACATAGAGAAGAAAACACAGAGGAAATGGACAGATTTCTAGAAACATATGAGCTACCAAAGCTCAATGAAGCAGTTATAGCAATGCTGAATAACCCAATATCAGCTATTGAAATTGAAAACATAATAAAAATTTACCAACAAAGAAAAGCCCATCTCCTGATGGATTCATAGCTGAATTCTATAAGAAATTTAGAGAAGACTTGATGCCAACACTCCTTAAACTCTTCGATGAAATTGAAAAGAAAGCAATCCATCCTAAATCATTCCTGGAGGCAAGTATTACTCTGATACCAAAAGCAGACAAAGACCCCAACCAAAAAGGAGAACTATAGGCCAATCTCACTAATGAACATAGATGCAAAGATTCTCAATAAAATACTAGCAAATAGGATGCAACAAATCATCAAGAAGATTATACATCATGAACAAGTGGGGCTTATTCCAGGAATGCAAGGATGGTTTAATATACACAAATCAATAAATGTAATACACCACATCAACAGAGCCAAAAACAAAAACCACATGGTCATCTCAATAGATGCAGAAAAAGCTTTTGATAAAGTCCAACACTTGTTCATGATAAAAACCCTT
This sequence comes from Dolichotis patagonum, assembly GCA_004027295.1. Lineage (NCBI taxonomy): Eukaryota > Metazoa > Chordata > Mammalia > Rodentia > Caviidae > Dolichotis > Dolichotis patagonum. Next base: position 46,301 of record PVJX010010344.1, on the reverse strand, counting down.
CAGCTACTCAGAATACACGGTGTCTACCTCAACCTTATAAAGGCCATCTATGACAAACCAACAGCCAATATTATACTAAATGGACAAAAACTGAAAGCTTTCACTTTAAAATCAGGAACAAGACAAGGATGTCCACTATCACCACTTCTATTCAATACAGTTCTGGAAACACTAGCCAGGGCAATCAGACAAGAGAAGGAAATAAAAGGAATAAAGATAGGAAAGGAAGAAGTTAAATTATCACTATTTGCAGATGACATGATACTCTATATAGAAGACCCAAAAAACTTCATTAAAGACTACTAGAGGTAATAAACAAATTCAGCAGTGTAGCTGGATACAAAGTAAATGCGCAAAAATCAATAGCATTCCTATACACAAACAAGAACCTCACCGAGAGAGAAATTATGGAAATATCGTCCTTCACAATAACATCTAAAAAAATGAAGTATTTAGGAATCAACTTAACTAAAAATGTAAAAGAACTATATGCTGAAAATTATACTACACTAAAAAAGGATGTTGAAGAGGATATTAGAAAATGGAAAGATGTTCCATGCTCTTGGCTAGGAAGAAACACAATTATGAAAATGGCCATACTCCCCAAACTGTTATACATAGTTAACTCAATCCCAATCAAAATACCATTGACATACCTCACAGATCTAGAGAAAACACTCCTAACATTCATTTGGAACCAGAAGAAACCTAGAATAGCAAAGGCAATTTTGGGCAATAAAGGCAAGGCAGGAGGCATCTCAATTCCTGACTTGAAACTGTACTACAAAGCCACAGTGATAAAATCAACATGGTACTGGCAAAGAAATAGACCTGAGGATCAATGGAACAGATTAGAAGATGCAAGTATAAGTACAAAGACACTCAGTCACCTGATATTTGACAAAGGGGCTAAACATGTTCACTGGAGGAAGGATAGCCTCTTTAATAAATGGTGTTGGAAAAACTGGCTCTCAAATAGCAGAAGACTGAAACTAGTTCCATGCCTATCACCATGCACAAAACTAAAGTCTAAATGGATCAAAGACCTAAATATTAAAACAGAAACACTAAATCTACTAGAAGATAAGGTAGGTAGAAATCTTGGAGACAAAGGGGTAGGCAGAGAATTCATGAACAAAATACAAAGTGCAAGGGAAACACTTCAGAGAATCAACAACTGGGATCTCATATTATTGAAAAGTTTCTGCACTTCAAAAGAAATCACCAGCAGAGTGAAAAGAAAACCCACAGAATGGGAAAGAATTTTAACCAGCAACCCCTCAGACAAAGGACTTATATCAAGAACATATAAAGAATTGAAAATCATCAACCCCCCCAAATTCAAAGACCCTCTCCAAAAATGGGCAGCTGAGATGAACACACAGTTATCAGATGAAGATATACAAATGGCAAACAAATACATGAAGAAATGTTCACCATCACTGGTCATTCAAGAAATGCAAATTAAAACAACATTGAGATATCGTCTCACACTGGAAAGAATAGCTGCCATCAGGAAATCAACTGATAACAAATGTTGGTGAGGCTGTGGGGAAAAAGGAACACTGCTCCACTGTTGGTGGGAGTGTAGACTGGTGCAACCACTATGAAAATCAGTATGGAGAATTCTCAGAAGGCTAGGAGTGGATATAGCTAAATCTTGGAAACAACCAAGATGCCCATCAACTGCAGAGTGGATGAAAAAGATGTGGTATTTTTATACAATGGAATATTACTCAGCTATAAAAAAGGATGATCTTGAGGCCTTCATAGGGAAATGGAGACAACTTGAGAATATCCTCATTAGTGAAATAAATAAGAATCATATTTATAAATATCACATTGTGTCTGTAGTATAAAAAGTAATAAGAACTGTAGGAGTAATAAAACCCAAAATGTGTAATTGCTACTGTAAAAGAGGAAAAGAAAGTGCTCTAAATGATATAACTGCATTTGTGTTTAAGTGTGTAAGATAGATGTCCATATTACTAAGTTTTTGTTAGAATGTTGAGCAGAACCGTTAACAGTCTCATTGTTTGAATGTGTACTTTGTATGTTTTAACTTTGTAACTTGAAGAACTATTTCCAATGATGACAGTATGTAACTTAACAAGTGGTGATTTCTTAGTGTTTTTGTTTTTGTCTCCGTTTTTTTTGTTGTTGTTGTGGTTGTTGTTCTTTTTCTTTTTTTCTTTCCCCTTCGGAATTCTGTATTGTTGCTACCCTCTTTCTGTTTTGTTTGGCTTTTTTTCTTTCTTCTTCTCTTTAAATAAAAAGTTAAAAGAAAAAAAGAAAATTAGATGCACTTTTTCATATCTTTTGATCCTCTCTGTTCTCTGTCTCATCTGGATCATCTTAAGAAAGCCAGTGTTAGGATGTTGCCACAGTTCTTTAAGACTTTTTTAATTTCCACCTTATCAATAGCCCATTCTCATTAGTTTGTTCAGGTGTTACAAAATTTGTAATAAATGATTAACCTGACTCACTAAAACATTATTCTCAAAATATTTACTATACTCTTAGTTGAATAGTATGATGTCTCTTCAAAACAGTTCCAGATTTTTAGAAAACAATCAACTATTGACACAAAATGTTTTAGATAAATTGCATTTAAGGGAAGGAAAGAGAACAGTTTGGAAAATGATCAAAACTGACTGATCAACACATTACTTCACATGGATAATATCTGACTAGCTATCTCAAATATACTTTGGCAAGACTACAGATGCATTTTATCTGGTAGTATTGAGGGTTGTGTTAGTGATTTATTCAATTTAGGTATGTAGAAAGTAATTTATTAAGAAGGAGAAATAACTCCCTGAGCCCACACCAGATTTTGCATATTTTTTCTAAAACATTTTGAAGATACTTTTTGACAATATTGGCTTATAAAATGTAGTAGAAAATTTAAAATCAAGACCCTTGGAGGCATTTCACTAAGAACAAATGCCACAGTCCGATTAAATTTTGTCAGCACTTTGTATACTATAGTAGACTAAGAAGTACTTTTTAAAAGTAAAAAGAAAAAAACAGTTTCATTTCTTTGAAAGTAGGAGAACTGTTCTTATTTTCCTAATGCAGAGATAAAAAGACAATATATTACAGTTCATCACATTAATTGAAAACTAGTCAATTGGTGACTAGTTTTGTAGCCACCAATTCTTCCTTCATATGTTAGATAATAAAAATTATTTTAAGCTTATATGAGTTTAACATCCTATAACTATTTAATCTTTTGATTAAAAATGAGGGTGAAAATACAAACCTAACTATCACACGCTAAGGGAGGAATAGGAGATATTATAGGGGAGACATTGGAGACTCATGCATTTTCTGTGGAAGTGATGGAGAAATGGGAAGAAGAGAGAGAAACAGGAGCCAGTTACAAAACATGTTTGTTTAAAGCTCTCCTCTTTCTGATTCAGTGGCAACCTTTCTTAGAATAATGGAAGAAAAAAGGAACAATCTGTAAGAAAGAGCTTAAATTTGATTTTAGAATCTCATTGACTTCAAAATGTAAATCCTTGAATTAAAAGACATATATGAAATTTATTGCTTTTCCCAAACAGGAAAGGCAGTCACATGATAAAAAAATAAATAAGCATTAGAAACAAAGAGATCTGCATTCAGTTCCAAGACTATCCATGGGTTTTGAACAAGCCAGCAAATCTGTTTTCTCATCTATAAAATGGATATATGATCATACTTATCTCATAGATTTGTGTTCTGATTAAATGAAGCAATGCATAGGAATTCTTTGCAACAGTGGTTGTCAAATTGTAAACCTTGAGTATTAGCTGTTTTTATTATGTTAGAATGCATCATATGTGCCCATATATGGAACAAGAATAAATTTTTTTCAGTGGATACACAACATACATGCACAACGTGATCAAAAAAATTTAGTGAATGTTTGAATTTTTTTAAGTGCATGACTGTAAAATGCACATTACCAGTATTCTGAATATGCCTCTTCACTTCAGACACATTTATCCTATCATTCTTGTCACTTTTAAAGCAGTTCTAGAAGTCCTTTTTTGTGAGGCTTTTTACTTGCACTATTATGATGCCTTAATGTCCTTAACTGACGCCAATACTGATATAGAAGGTTTATGTTTTGGGTTCATTTTGACTTTGGGAAAGAACCAGAAGTCCCAGGGTTGCCAGAACCAGTAAGTGAGTGAGGACACACAGTACTATTTTCACAAGCCTGCCTTTCCCTTGAGTGGCACTAGCAGCAGCATTCACTTTGTTTTGTGTTACATCTCATAAAGGTACTCACCAAAGAGAACTTCCAAAGTGGCAAGAATGATAGGGAAATATTCCAAAAGGGTTAATGGAAATGCATCTTTTACTGTAATTTATTTTTCAATTTAAACGTTTGCCCTATGGTTTGATCATCTTGTAAATCTTACACCTTGTATGTGATGAATGTATACATGTTGCTTTTTTTTATTGACTTCAGTTTCTAAATTAGAAAATTTTTGATATGAATCAAAGGTTATGAGTTTTGACACAGGACTAATGTCAGACTGAAAGCTCATGGATTATCCATACTCCTGATATAGAATGGCAAACACCTTCGTTTAGACCTGACTCTGTTAAATGTTTGAATTGGAATAATTCTTCTTAGATTTCCTGAATCCAATTTTTACTGAACTAATGCATAAATAAAAAACAAAATGGTGAATTACTTTATGTAAAACTAAGTGTTTCAGAGTTATATGTACTCTTAGATAATTTATGATGCTAAATTCATAAATTTAACAGATAAATAAAATAATGTTGATTTCCTATAATTTATCATTGAAGTTAAAATTAATTTCATCTGGAAAAGGTGCATGGAACATATAATTAATGTAATGGACTTCTCATTATAACCTTCAATAAACTGTAAACCAATTTAATATTACATAGAAAACTAGAGTTCTTTTTTTATTTTGAAGGTAGTAGAAATACAACAGAACAAGACATAACAAAGCCAATTGAGACAGTGTAGTGAATTTGGTACAGAACTTCACAGCAGGCTACCAGGATAACACTAATAGGTACCATAGTATATCTCATTATCTTCACAATAGTTGTCTGGTCAATTAAGTATAGCAAAATCAAACCAAAGACAGAACATTATAAAATCAATCAAAAGAGAATATTGAATAGAGTAAAGCAATTAATCATAATGAAAACAAAACTGAAAACAACACTTGCTTTCAAAGAGAAGATAGAGGAGACCCCCTCATATTTGCTATGTTGGATACAGTCATCCTGCCAAGAGATGCTCAGACCTCTGTCCCCAGTTGTTAACAGGGGCAGGGGAGTTGGCTTGTTTGATTCCAAGCCCACGCACAGGCAGGCTCAAGAGACACTACTGGGTCTCCTCCTGGCTCACACCAGAGGAAGATGCTTACCAAGAGGGCAGGTGAATTGCTTCTTTGTGCAGGCTCCTGGGTTCCACCATGGCCGTGGCCGGATCTTGGGGGCTGTTCTCTGGTTCTCCTCTTGGCTCACGCTGGAGGAAAAATCTAGAACTCTTACGAAGCAATATTTTTTTATTTTTAAATAATAGCCAATAGCCTAAAATTAAAAATATGCTTCATATAAAATTTATATTATTATATTCTATATTTTGATAACTCTAAAGCTAGATTTTCACCAATATGATTCCATATACATATACTAAGTACCTTGATTCATTTAATTATACCTATTCAGGAGTTCAAAAGGCTGTACTCATGGATTGAAATTTAAAGGAAGAAAAAATAAATGTAATTATTACACCTATTAATAAAACATAATGTACAATATAAAGATTGGTTTTGTCTTTCAAGTTCTGCCATGAGCATCATTCTAGAAAATACCTACTGTTGACTGCTAATCTTGCTTATAGAATATATCTCAAGTTTTTTAGCTTTCAGAGAAAGGGCTGGTGGGACTATCCCCAGACAAGAATGTCTGGGAAAAGCAGGAGATGCAATCACTCCACTCCACACAGCATCTAAAGTGGGAGATGGCAATCCTTTTGCTGGTAGTGATGGGCAGATATTGGGAATCTAGACCTTCGTGCCTACGTTGTGAAAGAGACTTAAGCATTCAAGTTAATTGAGAACAGGAGTCAAAGGAGTGGGTCATGGAACCTGAAAAGCTCCGGGCAATCAGAATAGTGGACTGGAGCAGTACAGTTCACCTCCAGAGGCAGCGTGTAGATGCCCAGGTGATATTCTTTCCACCTGTCAGATCTTAAACAGAGCCTTTCTTGAAGAAAAATTTCAAACACCTTTAAAGTGTTACTCAGCTTCTCCAAACTGTTTAATTCTCTCACTCATTTTTATTAATTCATTCATCAAATGCATCAAGCTTCTGCTGAGCAGCAGCTGCTGGTTTTTAGTGCACACGCTGCTGACAGTGCACCACAACGCCCAGTGCAGCAGGTCTGTCTGATTCTTCACCCTGGCCCACTGGATGCACTCGTCCACTGAGTGTCTTAGACAGCAGACAGACTCTTTCCTTCAGGTGTTCTCAAAGCATTACAGTTTGCGCAGTCAGTATCAGTAAAAAATACATTTCCTAAAAGAATTTTCATTTTCCAATAAATCTCCAAGAAGGTAACTATCAATGTGAATATTCTCATTCCCAGAATTCACTGAAAAAGGGAGCCTGAGAGTAACTTCAGTAAGGAAATACAACTGTACAAATCCAGCTTTCACTTTTATACAGAAGTAATTCCTCAGAGTTCTCATTAGAAGGGATGTTAGTGCCAAACGTAATAAAGGACCAACAGAGTATCACGGGGAGTGCGTTTAACTTTGGGGTGAGGCTGTAACTTTCCCCCCACGAATCCCATCCCTGCACAGCTGCTGAGGAGCCTCTATATATTCTGATGTTATCTACTCTTTAGGCTGTAAGACCTCTGAAACATACCTAGTTGCAATTTCTCCTGCCCCTTTGACCAAGGTCCCTAATTTGAGTGTGCTCAGAGTTTAGGTTGTTCTGTGTGTGTTGTGTGTGTGTGTGTGTGTGTGTGTGTACTGATGTGCTTTAGATTGGCTCTTATTCCTTTATAATTTAACTCTTTTCTTGAAGATGTATGTTTATAAGCCAGTTAGGAAAAAGCGAGAGGAAATAAAGGGGAAGTTGAAAATACAGAATAGGGGAAGTTGTGATTCATTAAAGGATCATATAAAAGTGGATTTCATAATAAACAGTGATGAAAAGATGGAGAGAGAAAGGGAACAAAGGAGACCAAGAAAACAAAAAATGATGATATGATAGGTAAGCAACCTGGCAGGGAGAGAGGGCCTTAGAGGAAAGATAAGGGAGCTGATTAAGATCTGAAAAGAGCTTTTGTCTCCTTTGAATCTCTAATTTTTCCATTCAGTTCGTAAAATTTCTTGGGTCCATCAGATATTCTTAACAGGGTTAGGCAGATACAGGCTTCAAGGTCACCTTCCTCGTGCTCCATTCTGACTGCTGAAATTATCAAGAATGATGATAATAGGAGAGTGGTTTCCAGGATTGATGGCAGCTCCACAATTAACTTTTTTTTTCCCCAACAAAGCCCTAGTTTGCTGATATTCAGACCAGTGAAATGAGGTTTTTTAAAATTTAGGCTTTTTAAAAATTTACAATAAGACCGAGTCATTGAATCAAAAACTGGTTCTTTTGTCACTTAAGTATATATATATATATATATATATAGAGAGAGAGAGAGAGAGAGAGAGAGAGAGAGAGAGTATATATATATATATACTTATATATATATATTAGTATCCTGCTTTGTTTTCTGTTATGCTTATGTCTTTCTCATAAAGTAAAACACTAAAGAATCAAGAGCTCCATTGGTTCCTCTTAACCTTCATTTAAATGGAAAAAACAACTTGAATCTCAATAATTTGAGCCTATGGTTAGTAAATTCTTCAGAATCAAGATTTAGTTGCTAACGACCTTATACAGTTACCTCTGGGGAATTTTTGGCCTTTGAATTTTTGTGTAAGTTTACTACAGCATGACTCAAGTGGTGAACATTATCAATTGACAATTCTAAAATCAACCAGAGCTTCATCTTGAGTGTTTGTCTTTTAACTTCCCCTAAAATTGTTTAACCTTATCCTTACAGAAGCCCAGCCAGGTTTGAAAGGAAGTTGCATATTCCGAATTTCAATCTTGTTTCTGTATGGTTATTAACCTCTTTGAACCTGTTTTCCATCAATAAAACAGGGGGTCATAATGTCTCTGACACCTTGCTTCTCCAAAGATTAATGGAATAACATACACTATCTCCTTTCTGAATGAAGAATCCTATTTTAACTAACATACATACTCAAACTACTATTTTTTAGCATTAGTAATTTTCATATAGCTTCTGTCTAGAAAAGGACAAAAAAACTTCTAGAAGAAAATTATTTTCTTTTAGAGTATTTACACTAGGTTATAAATGCTGTAAGGCAAACCTTAGCAACAATAAAACCCAAAAGATACTTTTACTATTTAGAAAATAACAAATCCTGACATAAATATTTATGGCAACAATATCAACATTGTAATTTCTCTTTCGCTGATAGCAAAAAGTGAGTCAGATGCAAATAGTTGGCTCCTATTCTAGGCACCTACACACACACACACACACTGAGCTATATCCATAGGTTGACTTCCACTTTAGCTTTTATATCTGTCTTTAATACGAAAGAAAACATCACTGATCATTAAACAGATTTAAGTTCAGTCTGAGCTGTCAACATTAATGCAAAAAAGGTTTGGAAATTTGTACATTTTAAAAAAATGTGCACATATTTGTACCAGATCAAGAAAGGATGCTCTGAAAACAAAATATGTAATATAGATAGATATACACACACACACATACACACACAAACTCTATATGTATTTGCAAAAAAGAATAGTAAATCCACTTGCACTATCAGGTATATAATTTATTCTTGCATGATTCAGGGCAATTCATTTATTGTAATAGCCATAAATTTGTTCTTTGTTTGCTCATGAATGCCTTTTCGTGAAGCCTTTATATTTTAAGTTGTGTTTTACTATTATAGCTTTAATTGTGATGGAATTTCAACTCAATACTATATTAATTCCAAAGTCTTTCTAAAGGCAGCTGCTTACTTTTCTATAATTTTCCAGTCTTTTAAACCTACACAGATCAGCTTTGAAATATATAATTATGCAGTTGTAAAAATTACTTGTAATAATCATATTTGTATCTTGTACTTTAGATATTAATATAGTGACATTCAAGCTAAATCACTAATAGTGAATTTCAAAAACCTACAGGCTAGACTACGTTTCACTTTAATATTGTCACAATGCAGATAACACAAAGGATTTTTCTCCCTGAAGATCAGTCTTTCGTTCAACGGCTAGTATTAGTAAAAGGCTAGGGGAGGGAGTTACATGGGAAAAAAGAATATAGGACCAAACCAAATTGAGAGTAAAATACCTCCAACATGTCACAAATAAACAATGCATGATCTCATTTGTATCTGCAGACAACCAACTAAGACCTCTGTTGGATAGGCAGTAAAGGATTTTAGCTGCCATACTATGGAATCTGCTGTGACTATCTTGATATTTATGGCATTTTCAAGCAGAATATCTATATTAATATCTCTCTATATACATATATATTTATGCGTGAGTATGTATAATTAAAAGCTTTATTATAGGCATTGCGTTAGTATGGGGTAAAACAGCTGTCATTCAAGATAGAGAGGCTTAACAATGCACAGTGATATGTGAAAAGGAATTAGTTTTCCTCTATTAACTTCAAATAGAGTCAGAAGACTTTACCACTGATAAGGTGATTTTTCATCAAAGAGTTATGAATATTAAGGCATATGTGAGAAGCATTTTCTTTCAGATTTCTTTTCACTGTTTCAGATTGCTTTTATTTCCCAGTCATTTCTATGATATTTGCATTGAGGTAGCTGAGTTGGCGGAGGGATTATTAGAACAGAGGATGATAGAAGTGATTTGCTCAGGGATCCCTGTCTGCATGTGCTTCAGGGCAGTGGTGCACTGCTAAACGGTTTCCATGCTGTGGGCAGAGGCTACCAATTCTGTGTTCACCATTTTTCCCACCACATGCCTCTGTTCCTGGAGATACAAAGAGCCTAGTCAAAATTTACTGCTGAGATGCAGAATTGATAGTTCTCACATACGATCGTTAAGCTTCCAAAAGATAGTATTTTCCAATCTATTTAAAAACTGAGGAGTAGGCCCCTCCTTGACTCTGGGACATAAATTCTGTTGAATTTTTAAAATTGTCCATGAAGTCAAAATGTATTGTGAGCAAATTCTAGGATAGTACAGCTATCTTGAATTAATAAACATGCTTATTAAACAGAAAGTGAACTATAAGCCATAAAGGGGAAAACAAATGGAAGCACAAAAAGAATTATTGGAAAATTTTTCCCCTGGTAGGCCATTGACTTCCAGACACACTGGCCTAGATTCTTTTTTTTTTCTTTTTTAATCTTTTTTTATTTTAAAGAGAATAAAACAAAACAAAACAAAACAAAACAGGACAGAACAAAGCAAGTCAGAATAGAACAATGCAAGCAACACAGTACTTCAAAACAAGACAACAGGAAATCAAAAGTGGCTACCATAATGTCTCTTGTTTTCTTTGAAATAGTTATCCATATCTTCACACACAACAATATCAAACATAACAAAATAGTATAAAACCAATCAAAAGAATGAAAGCATTACAGGACTTCAACACCAGATAATAGGAAAAGAACAATGGTTTCTATAATGTCTTGTTTTCTTCAAAACAGTTGTCCATACTATCACACATAATAAAATCAAACAAAATACAACAGAATAAAACCGATTAAACAAACAAATGAAAACATTATAGGACTTCAGAACAAAATAATGGCAAACCAACCATGAATACCATAATACACTCCATTATGTTCAAAATGCCCATAGCATCAGACATAGTAAAATCTAACAAACCAAGACAGAACAAAACCAATCCTAACAAAATTGTGAATACAATACAAGAGTTTAAGCCAAGAAGGTAAGAAATTAACAGTGTCACTACCTTCTCTTCCCAGGTGTTTCCTCCCCTATCACTTTTATAATATACATTGTGCTTTTTTTGACCCCTCTAACTCCTTCTGTTTTTTATGCTAGGGTTCACCCATACGAGTTCAAACTGTTTCACCCATGAACATAATCTCCAGTTGCATCCATTTATCTACAAGAGCCTCAAGATTATTCTACTTTATAGTTGGGTAGCTTTCCATGGTACAAAAATACCATCTCTTTCTTGTCCATTCTGTGGTTGATGGGCAAGTTACCCTTGCTTTTTTCTGATCTGTTGTATGGAACAATTGTTTTTCTCCCCTTTGATTTTCAGTCTATAAATTTCCTTTCAAGTTAAATGTGTTTCTTTTTTTTAAAATTAATTTTAAGGTAGTAAAATACAACAAAATGAGATGGAATAAAGCCAATTGAACACAGTGTAGTGAAACTGGTACAGAACTTCACAGCAGGTTACCGAGATAACAGTAATAGGTACCATTGTATATCTCATTATCTTCACAATAATTGTTCTTTCAATCAGGTATAGCAAAATTAAAGGAAATACAGAATATTACAGAACTTATCAAAACATAATATTGAATAGAGCAATACCATTAATCAGGACAAAGCAAAACAGAGATGGTAGAAGGAAATCCCCCTTATTTGCTATATTACATATGGTCAACCTCCCAAGAGATGCTCAGATCTCTGGCTCCCACTTGCTAATGGGGGTGGAGAGGTGGGGAATGGGATGTTTGATTTTCAGCCCGCGCACTGGTAGACTCAGCCGCTTACCAGGGCAGTGAGCTGGTTGCTCAGTTTCCCAGTGCCCTAAGTTCCAACATGGCATGGATGTCAGGAGACTCTGCTGCTTCTCCTCCTGGGGTGGCCATGGCTTGCCAGACCATAGCCACTTACCAGTGCTTAATAGTTGCCTTGAAAGACTCTCTTTGGTGTGTGATACTATCTGTGGGCACGTTTCTAAGAGTCTGGGGGCAGGCTCACCAATGCTGAAAGTCATGTGCTCATCAGTTGGAAGCTTATTTTTCATAAATGGATTTGCACAATTACATCCAATTAAGTACTTAACATTATGGAGGTTATCTTGTGTTTGATTTTATTTCAAAATGCACTTACATTGTATTATGGAAAATAGTAAAAAAAGTTCTCCAAAAAATTAAAAATAAAATTACCCCATTTCCAGCAACCCTATTCCTAGGTATACATCCAAAGGGAGTGTAATCAGTTTGTGGAAGATCTGCTTACCTATTTATTGCAGTGCTATAGACAATAAGCAAGAAATGGAAAAAAATCTAAATTTTCATCAAATGACTAAATGATAAAAAAGTGGTACATACACAGAACACTATTTAACCATAAAAATGACAGAATCTTGTCATTTGTGTTAACATGGATGGAACTGGATGTCAGTATATTAAGTGCAAAGGGCCAGACACAAACACAAATATCTCACATCTCACTCATATGTAGCATGTAAATTTATAGAAATGGAAAGTAAAGTAGTACTTATCAGATGATGGGAAAAGAAAGGAAAGAAAACCAGAAGAAAAGAAACCCAGAAGATACTAAGTTATACTTGAGTAAGAAAAATGATTTCAGATGTTTTATTGCAGAGTAGGGTCACTGTAGATAACATTGTGCTATGTATTTTACAAAAGCAAAGAAAAACAATTTTGAATTATTTTGATTTTGAATTTTTTGTTTTCAACACAAAGAGCTGGTGCATTGTGAGGAAATGGACATGCTTTCCCTGATTTGGCCCTTGTGCAATGTACAGAGGCACTGAAATACTACATGGTACCCCGCAAATATGTATAAAATTTTTATATCAAGTTTAGAAAAGAATTTTTAAAATAGTCCACTTGAAGAAATAGCACATTATTGACCATGTGAAGATGGCCTCCATTGAAGGCAGTCATTGTGATGATAAGGAAGAGAAAGAAACAAGAGGAGAGGGAGTAGCTGGAGAAGAATATAAACAGTTATAGTAAAAGGGGGAGAAGAAGAGAGGAAGCTACCAAACATACAGAAAACAAATGAGAAATATTTACATCAAAATATTTACTAAACATTTTTTTAAAAAATCTAAAAATCTTTCCTTTGAAAAATATTATATGAAGATATCTGTATACCTTATATGCAGTTTGCATATAAGTTAAATTGCAGCTATAACTCACATTAAGCATCTCCAAACACCTTAAAATTTTAATAAAGAGGGAACAAAACAACCACTTAGAGCTGTCTGCCAAAAATGCGGGTGACTAGTATGATTCTATAGGTTTTATAGTATACTAAGTGGGAGAACATTTAAGGACATAAATTCACACAGATTGTTAAGGCATAACTTGCGATTGCCCTGGAGATGTAAAACTGCTCTCATTTTTGTTAATGAACACATATTTAATATGGAAGCACATTCTACACGCTTCAGCACTTGTCACCCTCTTAAAAATGTTTTTCAAGGAGTCGTTCATCATCTACACTGCAAGGATACTTTTCCTAGGAGAATACTGAACATTGATGTGAAAAGAACACAGGTGCCTCTTTTCATTAAAAGAAAAGAAAAACAAATTGAATGGATAACACAAGAAGCACAGTCTCATGCCCTGAACTGAAAGAGCAGGTGGAGCCTGCTGTTGCAGGGATCGCAGCATTAATCTAGGCAGTACAGTTACCAGGAAAGGAGTTACACTTTGTAGGTAAGCTAATGCTAGAGAGTTAAGATCTGGTCTTATTAATGTGGAGTGTTTCTGGAAGAATCAGTCTTATCAAGGTGTAGTACTTGTAAGGATCCAATTAGTGCAGAAGCCCTAAAAATTTAGGTATGAATCAGAGATCATTTTAAGCAGCTCTTCCCTATTTAGGTCATGGTTCATATGCATTCTCATATAAAAGAAATAGATTTTTAGAGATTTATAGCTTGATATCTACATAAAAAAACAATCTATTTCTCTTTGCTTAGGTCATTAAGAAAAGAAATTTCTTTAATATGTACTTGCTCTAAGCAGTCAGTAACACTATGACCTATATTTTGAATTTGGTTTGAATAAAAATAGAACTGCTTCAAAAATTTATGATGTATAAAACATTGCAGAAAACACTCACGTTAGCAAAACCATTTGAATTCAGGAAAGATAATAATGATATTTAAACTTGTTCATTGATTTACTTCTAGCTGGTGTCTCTTCTAAATGTGGCTCCAGAGTTTACACCAAACACATAAACAACTTTTCCAACACACAATGATTCTGCTAACAGCATGTTATCATATTTATTTAGGCATTTTAATCAAACATAGGCTTTTACAAACCAAAAACTATACTTCTGATATCAGCAACGAAATATAAAATGAAATAAATTAGAGGATGACTAGAAAATTATGTGACTTTATTTCCTTTTATTGAATCTCAAGAAAAAAATAGAAAATATAGAACAGTCACTTCTTCACTTTTACAGTTCTCAGTGCTATTTTCCATGGCCAGAAATATTTTCCATTATGTCCACATGAATCTGTGAAACATTTAAGACTTCTGAGTAATTAGTTTCATCGCATTTTAGATCAAATAAAAGACAAAATGTACAGATTAAATATAACTTTATAAATTTAACATTTATTAAAATAATATTCCCAAATAAGAAATATGTTGATTAACTTATTATGAGAAAGGCCTGTAATCATTACTCTGGCAGGTTAATGCAGGAGTAGGGCAAGTTCCAACCCAGCTGGAGCCATTTAGTGATTTAGATTTAGATTTAGATTTAGATTTAGATTTAGATTTAGATTTAGATTTAGATTTAGATTTAGATTTAGATGTAGATGTAGATTTAGATTGAGACCCTGCCTCAAAAAAATTGTGAAAAGTCTGGACATGTAGCTCAGTGTGAAGGTCCAGTGGTGGAAAAAATTATTTGAATGTGAAAACATTAACACATATTTACTAAACTCAAAGAATGAATAAATTGTATACCTATTGTACTGTCACTTGTCTAAGGAAGTTCACATGGTCAAGCAAGACTTTTTAAAGAGTTCATCCCAGACAACACATCTCTTAGGAGATCTTCTATGACAACCCAGCCCTTAAATTTGCATTATTCATGCCTCTGTTATATGATACAAAATATTCCTCTGTGTAATATTACATTATTTAGTAACTGTCTATCCACTTATCCACCTCTCTCTTAAGATACTTCTATAGACTACAATTTCTATATTTTGGTCTCTATCATTTATCACCTTGGGCAGTAAAATGCCAATCTTTGGCAAAAGTTAAATGAATATTGCTTTCTTCACTTTTATTCTAATTTCTTGTACATATTATTCAACCAAATATTTGAGGACTAAGATGGTCAATTTTCTGTATCAGTTTGATTGGGTAAGGAATGCACAGTTGGCTATGGAAATGCTCTTTGGGATGTGTCTGCCAGGGTAATTTTGGAATAATTTAGCATTTAATCAGTACATTAAGAAGGTCACCCTCACTAATGTGAGAAGACCCATTCAATCTTTGCAGGGCCTGGCTACAACAAAAATGCTAAGGGAGAACATCGGCCCTGTCCTGCCTCTTGGATGCTGGTACCCTTGGTTCTCAGCCCTTGGGTTCTAATGAGGACTTATCTCACCACTATGCCTATTCTTACTCCAGCCTCAGGCCTTTGAACTCTTGACTGAAGCACTCCCCTGGCCGTTCTGTTCCGCAAGCTTCCTGAGAGCAGATTATGGATTTGTTACTCTCCATGACCAGTGAGCCAATTCCCAGAGTGAATTTGTGTAGGTGTGTATATATATTTTTCATACATATTCTATTAATTATATTATATTCTATTATTCTATTATATTCTATTAATATAGAATATAATATATTATATTCTATTATATATATTATATCTATTATATTCTATTAATATAGTTATATATTTTTGTATAATGTTTATCTACACCTTATTATATCCTATATATAAATATATCATATGTACGCATATATTTGTGTATGTATCCATCCTGTATATATTTTATGCAAAATTATGTGTTTACATGTATATTGTATATATGTGCATATATATGTATTACTTTTTTCTGGAGAACTTTGACTAATACAGATTTTTGTACTGAGAGTAGTTCTAAAGAAAGAGAATTTTAAGAATGACTCTTCTGAATTGGTTTTGAGCTTGTGGATTTGGCTCTCTAATTTATTAGTTTTAAAGATGTTAATGTCTCTATTTCCAAACAGAGAAAACAGTGATAGTCCACAGCATGAACTGTTTTTAGGGTGTTTTAGTTGCTCTGACATTTCTGGGACAAAATAGCCAACACTCACAAATGGAAAGGGGTGAGGGTACTTTTGGTTCACACTTTGTGGAGGTTCCAGCCCATAGACAG
This sequence comes from Dolichotis patagonum, assembly GCA_004027295.1. Classification (NCBI taxonomy): domain Eukaryota; kingdom Metazoa; phylum Chordata; class Mammalia; order Rodentia; family Caviidae; genus Dolichotis; species Dolichotis patagonum. The sequence continues at coordinate 29,854 of PVJX010010344.1, read as the reverse complement.
CTGATTCCAGGGAAGGTGGCATGGCAGAGGAGCATGGCAGAGGGGAAACAGTTCATGGAATAACAGGCAGGAGTCAGGGAGGTGCTCATGGAAGAAGAGGGACACATCCTTCCAGGTCATGGTCACAGTGACCCTCCCAGCATTACAGGCTCCCTCCCAGCATCATGTCCTGCTATAAAATCATCAGTAGACTGACCCATTGAAGAATATCACGCTTCCATGATCCAAAGCATCTACACAAAGCCCCACCATAAGCAAAGGAGGTTTTGGGGAAACATCTAGATATAAACTATAACATAGAGACAGACAAAATATCTGCGCTGTATAATCCTAGTTGATTACTTATGAGAAACAAGGGGCTGAGTGTCTCTGTATGTCACTTTGTAATACTTTTGGAAACCTGAGAGCTATAATATCATTGACCAGTTGCTCTTAATGTCCTTGAAGACAGTAATGAAAGAAAAGGGTGCAACTGGAAATTTCCCAACTCAAGAGCCACATAAATAATGCAAGAGTTTCTAAGGAAATCCTATTTCCTGTAGCTGCAGAGATAAAGCTGCTGAACACAAAACACAGACCTCATCCTGGGATTGAATAAATTATAATACAATTTGAAACTATCAACACTGGTCACAGGGGGTCTACTGCTGAAGTGAGGGCATTAAATGAATGAGAGTCGGTATACATGCAGAAATTCCTTGGCAAAGCTGAGCAAAATGATCTAAAAAATGAAGCTAAGTTCTGATGAGTCTATCTTGCAGGTACAAAGGTCCTCCCTAGCCCAAGAAAAATTTCCCCCTGTATACCTAGTAAAAGTGGTTTCACATTCTAGGTGGAATTGATGTCCTATCCTCCAAAAGAATGTCCTTTCCACTCCAGTGTCCCCTGATCTCTAGTAGTAATGGCATTCCTGCCCACATTGATACCAGTTTTCGACCATATGGTAGGTTTGACATTGTAGGGTTGAGGCTGATGGCCCTTAGGACTCACAGCCAACACCCTTCTCTGCTTCTAGGGCTATAACTTTACTCAAGATCCCACAGTATCTTAAAGGAGAGGCACAGACTGGAGTCATGAGGAGGTACACTATACTAAAAAAAATACTTGAGTTTTCTAATTTCTATGGTGGAAATGTGGAAATCAGTGCTAAGAGTATATGGTAATGGTGAGAGGACACACAATTGGATCAAGCCAAGTTTGTTTGTATGGCTCACTAATCAGTTATTTTATATTTAATCCTGCATGTTGGGGAGTTATAAAACAAACATAGATCGAGAAATGGCCCACTGCTGTCACCTGGATGTGGTTTGACTAATGAGCAGTGTTGAGAGGGGTGGAACTTTAGGAGGTGGGGCTGATGGGAGATAATTAGAACATTTAAGGGCTCAGTAATTATGAATGGGTTAACACTGGTTTCTCAGTGAGGGCTGGGCATTGAAAGAATTAGTTCTCTTGAGAATGGGCTGCTGTGAGGGATCTGCCATCTCCCTTGAATCTCTTATACTTTCTGTCTTCTCTTGTGACCTGTGATTCCAGCTATCATGAGGCCTCGCCAGAATAAAACAGTTGCTAGAACCATGCATTTGAATCTCCAGAATGTTGAGATAAATAAAATTCTTTTCTTTACAAGAGATTGAACCTTGTGTATTTTGTTTAGCAACACAAAACAGATCAAGACACCATTCTGAGGGCAGTGTGAATAGCCAATCTCTCTTGGTTTAATGCAGAGAAAAAGGATTCAAAGGGTAATGGAGACTGCAGTATGAGAGTGGATTTGACATTTAAGATCTAAACGTCAACACAATCTTTGAGAAGTAAATTTGTGAGAAGAGCTGTAGCATTCTTTTTCTTTTTTCTTTTGAGACAAGGTCTTGCCACACAGCTCAGGCTGTCCTTGAACTCACCATTCAGGCATTTTTGATGAACTCCAAGATAGTTCTTCTTTGTCAGATCGACCTTATAATAGGAATTGCAGCCACTGGTCTGAAAAACCTAAATGCAACAGAGTAATTGAATATCAGGGCGATAGAAGCCAAGCGGCATCACCCATGGTGAACGTATTTACTCTAATGGATGACAAAGTCAAAGTAGGAATTGGAATAACATGATTCACACAGACATTTGATACTGAGTAATTAATCATGCTGCTGCAAGAAGTAAACTAGAGGTGAAGCTGACTAAATTCTTACTTGATCAATTTGAGCAGAAAAGTTCCAGGTCAAGTGAACAGAATACTAACTCAAATGATAAACTCAGAGAGTCATGGCCTCCCAGTGAATTTCCAGATTGCATCTGTTTGCAAAGCCAGAATCCCTTGAATGGAAGGGAGGCAAAACCCCCTCCAGAAAGGAGCCAAACATTCTACAAATTATTATTCTGTTGGAGAGCAAATGTCACTTTGCTCTCCAGTCATAGGGCCTTAGGGAGGTTAGGTGATCTGTAGAGTTTGAACTTAGTTCAGTCTCACATTTAATGCAGAGGGAACCCTAACCAATCCTGTGATTGCCTCCCCAGTTCCCAAATGCTTAATTAGAAAGGCCATATATAGCCTCTGTCATAACTCCCACTCTTTAGTTTCCTGATCCATAAATGGAGGCCTACTAGTGCAGAGGCCAGTGGAAACTATTCGAACCGTTTCAACCTATGAGATTAGTAGATTAAAAGCAATGCTGCATCTTTGTAGGGATCGCAAAGATGAATGCTACCAACAAAGACAAAGATGGCAAGGACAGCGAAAATCACAATGTTTCCACTCAATTCACCTATTCCTATGGAGAGCGTACGTGCGGTGTGGAGAATGTCGGTCCACTATGATAGCGATCATGCTGATGGAAGCCACTGTACCAGACATGCCCCACAGTTTTCACAAAGGAAGTCATTCTATAGGACTTACTATGTTGCTGCTAAGCTAGCATAGCTGCCATCCCTGTTCTTCAGGCCCAACAAAAGCAGTCAAGGTCAGCATATACCTTAATTGTCCTGCGTTAGGTGTAAATTCTCCAGCTCTACGTAATGACTTAGCTTAGTTCACAGGGATCCTGAGCACATTTTCCTTCCACAGGATGTTATACTGTTTCATTATATTGGTGACATTATGCTGGTCCATCAGCCACCAAGATATGATGCATTTTAAGTTTTCCACTATCAATGGAGTGTTGTCTAATGCATCAAGTCATAAAGGTGAGCATGTATAGCAACTCTCTATCTCCAAATACATGTATATATAATCAGGCTTGAAGGTGCCCTAAAGACACAAGTTACACAATGAAGCGATCCAAACACCCACACTCCTCTTTCTTGCTGAAGTTTCTTCTCTCTTATCTGTACCTGGGAAGTTCCTTTTGATAAGTTGGCAGGACAAGAGAAACTGGGATCTAGTTCATAAGTGATTCTGCAAGTGGATAGCTGTAATACTTCACTCCTCTGTGGATATCCCTAAAGGGATGTGGGGAATTGAAATTCTCCTAGTAGGTGGAACTCTGCAGAATATTTGATTGTATTCTCTATTTGGAAGGACAGATAACCAGTTGTGTGATCATATGCTAATTCTGGGGCCAAACTCACTGCTGGACAGTCAGGCACTTGAAAGGGGCATGGTGATTAGCTTCTTGCCAAATATAAGGGTGATCACATTGGACCACTTCCATCATGGAAGAACTAATATCTTGTTCTTACTGGGAAAAAATTTTACATGCAATATAGATTTGTCTTTCCTGCAATGTTTCCACATAAACTACTATCTTACACCATCATGGTATTCTACACAGCACTGCCCCTGGTTTTTGCAGGAAAAGAAGTATGGTAATAGGTCCATGATCATGGAATTTGTGGATTTTAACGTTTTCCACCATTGTGAAGTGCTTACTTCACAGAAGAGTGGAATAACCTCTAAAATGACAGAACAGCAAGGTGTTGACACCTTGTAGGGCCACAGTGAGGTTCTCCAGAGCACTGTATGTGCTCTGGAATTATTACTCAATGTATTTCTTTCTCCAATAGGTAAGATTCATGAGCCCAGGAGTCAAAGAAAAGATGGGAGTGGAACCACGCATAATAATAGTCCAGAAACAAAATTCTGCATCCTCTTCCCATAACTTTATGCTCTCTGACCTAGAGATTTTGGTTCCTGAGGAAGGAATGTTTCTACCAGGAGACACGATGATGATTTTTTTGAATTGGACATTAAGACTGCTGTATGGACACTTTTGGCTCCTCATCTTCTCATCCAGCAGGCAAGGAAGAAAGTAATGGTTTTGACTACTGTGACTGACTAGACTATCAAAGGAAATTGGATTACTAAGTTCACAACAGATGTCCTTCTTACAGTCTTGTGCTGTTGAATGGGAAAGATACATTCTGAGAACTGAATAATTACGCTAGTTTATCCTCGTGTGAATATCATATAGTTTAGTGTTTTTGCAAGTCTAGATCATATAGTTAAATTACTTGATGTGGCCTTTTGATACAATCAGAAGGCACAGACAATATGAGACAGATGAGGCTGCTGCCACCACAATATGAATAGTATTTTACTGTAACCTTTATTTTTATAAGTGGAAGTTCACTCTAAAACAGTGTTAATATTCATGTTAAAACATAAGCAAGGAACATAGTGACTTATCATGTGATGTACTGTATACAATTATCCACACTGTATTTTATATAATTGGCACACAGTATGTTTCTTTGCTGCAGCATCATCACAAACATGTGAGTAATGTGTTATCCTACAATGCCGTGATGGCTAAGATATTACTGTACAGTAGAAATTTTTCAGCTTCATTATTCTTATGGGACCACAGTCCTTTATGTGGCCCGTAGTAGAGGAAATGATATGCTGCACATGACTGCCCTGTGATTTAGGTCAATACAAGACTAAAGCAGCCAGGCAGGACTAACAGACCAAAATATGATTTCTGGTTTTGTGTGTGTGAGAGGGTGTTTCTTGGACATTAGCATTTGAATCAGTACACTCAGTTAAAAAAATATCATCTTTGCCAGTGTGGCAGACACTATTCAAACTGCTGAGGACTGATAGAGAATGAAAACGGAGAGGAGAGAGATGCCTCTGTTTGAGCTCTGATGTCCATGTTTCCTGCCCTGGTTTTCAGGCTCTCAGACTTGAACCTAGTCATCAGCTTTCTTGGTTTTTCACAGGTTGCAGATGGAAGATTGTGAGATCTCATGGCCACCACCATGCTTGATCTCTATCTATCTATTCATCTATCATCTATAGCTTTTTCTATATCTGAGTACTTCTGTTTTTCTGGAGGAGTGCGATTAAGGCATTGAGACATGGACTGAGTGAAAAGGTTTATGGATGCTACTTGGTTTTAGAATCAGTATAAAGATATATTTCACATTTCTTAGCTACCATATGCCTTACAAACACTGAGATTTAGTAGAAAAAAATGCCATACAAAAATCTTTCTTAAAGGTGCTCTAAATGCCATAAATTTGATTGTGCTTTTCAGAAAAGTCAGTGAATATAGTAATAAAACTCTCTCTGTTCTCTTGCTGTATTTCTTGTAGTTGCTTTTATCATGGAATATATGGCTTTGTGCTTTTACAGGTGATATATTCTCCATTTTTACAAATATTTATTGAGGATCATCATGTTCAAAGCCCTCTTCTGGGCATAGGCAAAACCTGAGACCACTTTGGTCTGCTGTATCTTTTAAATTAGTGGGGGAAACATAATAAACAAGAACAAGTGCACTAAATACATTGTATTTTAGACAGTGATAAGTATTAAGGCAAAATAGTAGCCAGAAAAAATGCTTGAAAGCAGTTGCAGGTATGTATATGGGTTGAAGTTGTCATTATAGATGCAATGCTCAGGGAAGACCCCAATTTCCATAAAGTGATAGGCAGTGAGACAGAGAGGGATCACTTTGCTTCTACCCAGCAAAGAACCCACAGAACTGCAGAAATCAGTAATATTGGTGGTGGGGGGGAACTTGTAATGTTGATCTGTAGATTATTTAATTGCTTCCGATCTCAGTGAGAAGGGAGGATTATGAGTAGAACTGGGACATGACATAACTTAGATTTTAATGTAAAAACTGTGCTGAGAATATACTGTATGAGGCAAAGGTAGAACAGAAATCAGTTATGATACTTTTGAAGTAAATTCAGGTGAACAATGGTGATGGTTTAGACCAGGATGTAAGAATGGAAGTTTTGGGAGGTCTCTGAATATATAACATAAAGATGAAGTCAACAGCATTTGCTGACACACTGGATGTGCACTGTAAGAGGAAAAGAAAACTAGGCATGATCTAAAGCTTTTCAATACACATAGCTGGAATAATAGAATTACCACTAGTTGAGATGAAGAAAACCAAATAAATACAGAAGAGCTTTTGAGAGGAATTACAGAATTTTGTATTGCACTTCACATTGTATTCTATTTCTAAATTCTCAGTGCAAGAGTATTTTTCCCATCCAGATAACCCTAAAGTTTGACTTCTTTAGAATTGTCTACAGAAAATTTGTTGGATGGCTAAGGTCCTCTTCAAATTTAAGTTTCTTGAGGTATAGATTCTAAACAACATGAAATTGATGGGAAATGTAGGTTTTGAGAGAATTCTTATGACAAAATATTACATTGTTGAATCACTCCATTAAAAACTTGCAATACCCATTTTTATTTGTACATATCAGTAATACAAACTATAGAAGTTCCTTTTGGTATATTGGTATGTGCATATATTTTTATTTTCATTCTCATTACTCTTTTCCCTCTCCATCCTCCTTCTGCCCTTCCTCATGTCTAAAAGTCTACCTTCTCGTTTCCTGTCAACTTTCTTATTTATTTGCTCAAATGTGAGAAGATATATAATATTTAACTTTTTGAGTCTAGCTTATTTCACTTAACATGACAAACTCCAGTTCCATCCATTCTTCTGCAAATGACAATGATTTAGTCCTTCTTTATGGCTGAATAGTATTCCTTTGTTCCACATTCATTTTTAAGGGTGATTCAGAAAAAAGAAATTTCACTGGGTTTGGTGGTACCATCTGTAATCCCAGTGATAGGGAGGATAAGGCAGAAGTATCTTGAGTTCAAGCTGGCCTAGACTGTAAGGTGAGATCTTGTCTAAAAAAATAAAAAATAAAGAGAATAAAGGTAACTTATGAAAGATTATCACAGAAAGAAGACTGAAGGAAAATAAAGCCTCTTAATTAATGAATAAAATGCATTATTAGTACATACGGCTTTCAGGAAATGATAAAGAATAAATCTACAATCACATATAGTACTCCTTGTTTCATTTATCACTGCTCTTTTGTTTGCCTAGGAACAGGGGATATAATAATATGCAAATCAGTCATGAACTCACCACTGGTACAGCAAATTTAGTGAAAAGATGATAGGCAGAATTCTGTGATGCCTCTTATAATCCTCACACTTGTATAATTCTCTTCACTTTGAATATTTAGAACATATGATTATGTTGTATAGCGCAGTTAGACTGAATGAGCCTGACAAAAATCACGTGATCTCTTTAAGGGGGGCATTCTCTGATTAGTGCAAGAGGAAGCTAAAAGTATAAAGCATGAGGAAAGGATGATGCCAGTGCTGGTTTGAAGACAAGAACAAGTGGAGCAGTGTATTTATGACTCAGCCTTCAACGAGAACTCGATCCAACCAACATGCTTTGATTTCAGGCTTGTGATGCTGGGCAGGGATCTAGATTCATGACCTATGGGAATGTCATCCAATAAACTAGCGTTTATCTTAAGGCACTAGGTTTGGGTAATTTTTGATGTAGGAATAGAAAACTAACATGGCTTGTTGCTTCTTCACTTGGTTGGTTAGAGCACAAAACTGAAAGTTGGAGGAGAATCTGTTTCCAAGATGCCTTATACACATGGCTGGAAAACTGGTGTGGGCTGCATATGGTATTTGCGAGATGGATGGAAAAATGGGAGCATTAGTTCTTCTCTATGTGCATAGGCTGCTTGGCTACCTCACAGCAGGGAGCTGTACTCCATGGGAAAGTTTCCCAAGAGAACAATGAGAAAGTCAATGGAAGATTTACAGTCTGGCCTAGGAAATCACGGAACATCATTTTTTGCCACCATTGTATTGGTGGAGGCTACTGCAAAGGTCAGATCAGGTTCAAGAGGAAGGGACACGAATCTCACCATTCAGTTTTAACATCATTTTGTAACAAGTGTGTGGGATGGAAATTTGTGACAGTCATATTTGAAACATGCAACTACATGCTGATTTAATGAATCACTTTTATGCTGATACTATTTTGTATTTTAAAACTTGAACATTTGAAAGAAAGTTGAAAATAATGACAGTGGAAAGAAATTGTTATACCCCAATAGTAGGTTAGCGGTTTGACTATTTGACTATTTAATACACACACATATATAGTAAATCTAATTAAAAAATCAAGTATTGTTACTAACTTTAAAATTAAGCTACATTTACAGGAAACAACAAAGATGTCAAAAATGGGCAGAGAGAATAAAAATGTTAGTTCTTTTTGAATGTAAATGCACTATTTTAATTTTAGTTATTATGTCATTAACTTGAAATACAGTATTGTTTCTCTGGAATATTTTATTCAATATATATCATAAACGAGGATCACATTTCATGTAGAATATTTTGGTTTCCTTGATGTGTAAGTACTAACAAATTAGAATACTATTTTTCACCCAGATATAAAAGGTTAGTACATTTTCTATTAAAGATATTTAAGCTTATTTTTTCTAGGAAATGAATAGAATTTTATACTGTTCTATAGAGTATAATGATAAATAAATATAAAGTAACTACATTAGTACTCTGTAGAACTAGACTGACTGCATAAAAAATACAAATTATTTCTTTTCAACTTCTATACTTAAGTGATTAAAAATAATTGAACCTCATTACTGAGTAAACCAGACCTAAAGAAAACATACTATAATTTGTAAGTTTATATACATTCTTTTTCAAGTTAAAATTTTAGGCAAATATATATATATTTGGCAAAGAAAACACGACTTCCATTTTCCATAATACTAAATTTCAGAATATGAGAAGCTTAAATGGTAAAATTGAGGAAATGCATTTTTCACATTTTAATTACAACTCACATGTCTGTATCTCCTGCTGTGATGTTTTGTTAAAAAGAGAGCTCATTTGTGAAACTGCCAGTATAGAAACTGACAGATGGTAGAACCAGTTTCTAGCCTGCTGTGGTACTGGTTTAATATGGTTTAAATTATTAGCATTGTCTGTTTACTATCTAAATAGTACAAGAATAGAATTACAGTTTTATTTCTTCTGTTATAATCTGATCAATTTTATAATTTATAGCTAGATTTAGTGTTGTTTTTAGATTTTATCAATATAGAATTTTTAGGGATGATTTAACTGATGCTTTAAAATGCATCAATTCATATTTGTTTTACGGAAATACTTATAGACTTCATAGATGCTGGGGATGATTAAAAATCCCAGTGTTTTAAAAAAGTCTCTTCGGTAGACTTAATAGAACTAGCAATTCACTAATTAATTGGGTGAATTATAAAACAATTTAATCAGAAAAACCAAGTATTTAAACACAATTCCTGGTAACCCGCCCTCCTCCCCGCCCCCCAAAAAAGAAAAGAAAAACTGAGTATTTAAACATGAAAATTACCTCATGTGAAGAAATTCTGGAGTCATTTCTCCATAACTTGTTAGTAACATTAGAAAGTAGAAACAAATATAAAAGTAAATTATATTAGAAGCTATTAAAAAACAAAACATTTTAAAGGTGAATCAGCTTACATGGATTCCTCTGCTTTATGTTAATTAATATAATTTTAACATAATTTACCCACAAGAAAAAACACACAGGTGTAAATTCAGAGAATGTTAGCACTGTCAGCTCTCATCTGCTTTTCCCACTTAAACTTTTTCAGTTACCTACCCCGGGTAGTCTCCCCTGGAAACTCAGGGTTACTTCAGTTGCTGGCTAAGAGGTGTGTCTCATGTCCTCTCCTTCCAACATCTTGGCCCAGGTTTAGAATGATGACGTTTTGCAGACTCGGAACACAGCAGCCCAGATAGAAGGACAGCAGTCTACATTCACCTTACCCACCATGGTTGTGCTCCCAAGTCAGTCCTACAGGGTAACTCCTAAGTGTCCTCATAAACCCAGATCACAAGCTGCTCACACAAGAAGTGGTCTGACCAGGAACCTGGGTTAAGCTTTTGCCTAGTTTTCTGCATGAACAGGTCCTGCTTTCCTGCCACTGGGTCAAATATCTGCTGTAAATGACGAAGTAAATAGTCACTGCTACCAGCTTTCTGGAACCGAATTTGAAGTCCTTGTCTACTGTGCCGTGTCTGTCTGGCAGAATGCCCCCATTCAGAGGTTCTCACATCAAGACTGAGATCTTGGTGCTTCCTGGCTCCAGAGCTGCAGCACGGTCAGTCAGCAAATCTTCACCCCACATTTCTAAATAGTCATTGTCTTGAACCAAGTGTCATTTTCAGCCCTAATCTGGGTTAACCACTCATGTTGCTCTTATGAGGTTCTCACAATGCCACATTCATGTCACAGGATAATTTATCTCTCGGTGCTACCGAAAAAAATCTAGACAGCTAATACTGTATTATAATGCTTTCTTGTCTTTTTTTTATACTGCTAATGTTTTGCTGCTATGAAAGAAAACCACAGACTGGATGATTTGTAAAGAGAAGAGGAGGTCTCCAAGTTCTGGAGGACAGTTAATCCAGTAAAAAGGGGCTGCAGGAAGAGCTTCGTGCTGTGTGGTACAAGGTACTGGGAGAAAGCTGAGGGCCCACGTTTGGGTGTCTCTTCCTCTCTTCTCTTTTTTCTTTCTTTCTTTCTTTCTTTCTTTCTTTCTTTCTTTCTCTTTCTAAATACAGTGTTAATCCTATCATCCTTGATTATCCTTGATTATTTCCCAGAGACCACTTCAAATATCACCAACCTATCAATTTGGAGATTTCAATTTCCAACACAAGAACAGATAATGGGAAACATGCTAAAACTGTAGCAATTAGGCTAAAGCAAAGAAATGGTTTTCAGCTAAGTTTCCTCATAATGTTTGGATCATTATAACGCAGCATGAAATAAAGCAAGAAACAACAAAGTACTCAGGAAAGCAAAAATAAACTGAGACCATTTTTAATCATCTACACTGTTTTGTAAGTGTATTAAAGTTAATTAAGTTTTAAATGTATTAAAGTTGCTCTTACAATTCGTAACAGAACTGCAAGGATAAATGATCCCTCTCACCTTTCTTAGGTTCTAATTTTATTTTTAAGATACTATTACTACTGAGGAATTTCTAATTTGGCTCATTATTTCAGTGGGAATTTAGTGCACATAAGGGGCATATATGTAATTGGCAACTTAATTTTTCTGCTTTCATCAAATGGTGCAATGCCAAATCTTCATTGAATTTGCCAGTTAAATGCACTTGGGAACCAAACAGCAGCAGCAAGCATACAAGACATGAAAATGAACAAACTGGAAAGAGTCATTAGTTTTCTGTTTTGCTATCACAACAAAAATTCTATCATTGAGTGTGTTGCAAAGTGGGAAATTCTACTTGAAACGTTAAGCAATCTTAAAAGAGAATAATTCATTTGCTAAACTTCTAAAATGTCGCTCATTAAAATTTATCAGTGAGGGTTCTAGTGTAGATTTTTTTCAACAAAAATACAAAATAGTTAAAATAAATCAACTTTTCATAACTGTGTCTTAAATTATATATTTTCATGTCTTTTTGGTCTAGTAAATATGAATCCTAGTTTTGACATGGAATGAAAATGGTCAGAAAATAAGAAATGTTAGCCTCACTGAATACCTTAATGAAAAAAGGCAACTGACAGACTGTCATGCTTCTCACTAATTATGAATGCAATTTCAGAGTGTGAAAATTACAATCAGTTGTGGGTAACAAAATGCCCTTGAAATAAGTGGGTTAATATGTAATTTTGAAATATGCATTAAGGAGTCACAATCAAATTATCATTAGTGATGACAATTAACTAACTAGAGAACTAGGATAATAAAACCACCAAAAATTCCACCAATATGATTGAGCAGCATCCTTCAAGGTAGAACCGAACATTTAAAAAGTGTCTATTTGCAACTTTTAAAGAACCACGTATGTATTTACTAGGTGCAGATGTTCAGAAATAACTCCTCTGCAAAATTTCCCTTTGTAGTGATAGCAGGCTAATATTATTAAAAACTGTGGTGAAAAGTTCCTTAACTTATTTCATCTATGAGTTCATGTATGTTAAGACTTTTAAAATCCTTGCCTTCTCCTAAAAATGAACATTCTGTAAATGTCTCTTGCATTATAAAAGGAAGGAGGGAGATACGAGGAAAATGTCAAAGGATTATTTAGATCAACTGATTTCTTAATTACAAAAAGCTCTAAGAAAACTGAAGATTTCTAGCTAAACCGAGTCTTGAATGGGAAGCAGTATAAAGTTGAGTAAGAGTCACACCATTTAATTTTTGTATGATTTTGGGTTACTTACCCTCCTAAACCCTGATCTATAAAACTGAAGAAACAGTGACAATTGCTTCACAGGGGTACACATTTTGTGAGTACACATCCACTATACAGCGTTTAATCAAACAAATTATGGTGTTCCATATCTGTTCATTATTATTTATTCCACGGGTCCTTTTTTACCCACTTGGCTGTTGGCTCTTTCCAATATGACTTTGTTAATATGCTGTCATTAATATTTTTAGTTTATTGGGTCTTGATCATATAATTAAGGCATTTTATGGCCTCTACATTTACTCATGAGGCATGGAAGAATTGAAGGGAGTTACACTCAGTGTGAAAAAAGCAACATATATGGAGAATATATAACAAAATGTTAAAGCTATAGCAATGGTCACAAACCACCGAAGACATGACAGACGAATCTTCAACCTTGCCACTACCTCCCAGGCCTCCAAATGTTAACTTCTTTCATCACACTTAATAAAAAAGACTTTCCTAAAGTTGCCTTCCAGCAGCAGTTTTTCCCATGCCCAAACACGCATCAACAGCTAAGATTATTCAGAGTCCGCCTTGCTAATATTTCTATGCTAGCCACATTTCAGAAGTTGAGCTACACAAAAACACTCATACACACACGCACACTTTTGAAAAAGTGTAGGTTGCTTGATTCCTGGAAGCTGTTTTCCAATAAGGAAGTATACTACACGACAGAAACCTTTGTCATTTCTGCAGAAACATGAGATGCGGCTAAAGGAGGCTATGTCAGGGGAATGAGCTTAACAGAATTTAACGTTGGGGATGGATTATCTACCATCCCCTACCTATCAGATGGTAGATAATCCCCTACAACCCCCAGAATAGGTTACAAATGGTACACAAGTGTGTGTGCGCGCACACACACACACACACACACACACATACGGACAATTCTGAATCAACTACATCTGCTGTGCTGTCTGCTCAAGGCATAAACTCACGGAGTGGAGCCATGAAAGGATGTGGATAGGAAGAGTTCAAAGCCCAGTGCAACCTGAGAGGAAATGAGGCAGTGCAAGGGGCAAGAGGATAAAGACAAAATAAATTAGGCAAGCAACTGCACCATGTATCAGAAGTCTTCTCAGTCTCCGAACTGGCAAATTTTCTCCAGGGGGCCATCAGTCAAATGATGTCAAATAGGTAGCTGGTTCTGTCCGCACCGCCCGTGTCCTGCAGGGCCTTCTGTGCAGGAACACGAGCCCCACTCTGTCACCGTGGCAAGGCTTCCTTTATCTCACCACGAATTGATTGCTGCAAATAGTCCCTGGGAGGCGCGACCTGCTTAAAGGGGACCAGGATTCTTTTATTACTGTTAGAGAGTGACCACTTACCAGGATGGAATAGGGTGGTGATAACATAAAAAAGATAGAAAGCGACAGCGAGAGAGAGACAGAAACAGAGAGCAAGCGCGAGCCCCTCATAATTCTCCCCCTTAGAGGTAGAAGAGAAGGCAACATCATTGGCTTGGAAGAAACCAGAGCGTATCTCCAGCATCCGGGCTATTACTTCAGCGTCCTTCTCCAGGGGCTCCCCCAGTGCTTCTGCCCCGACCCGCCGGTGCCCTGGCCCCGACGTGCGCCCAAGGACGCGCCGGGCACACGGGCTGCCGGCCGCAGACCGAGCCACCGCGGACGGGAACTCGGGGCGGGCCGGCGGCGCGCGGGCGCGAGTCTGCGTGCTGGGGCGGCCGCGCCCCCGCCGCGCCCCCGCCCGAGAGGCCGCGCTCCCCCGCGGGCCGGAGGAGGAGCGGCGCTCGGCCCGCACGGCCGCTCCGCGCCCCGCTCCCGCAGGCGCCTCCCCGCGTCCCTCCCCTGCGCTCCCCGGCTCGAGTCTCCCTCGCCACCAGCAGTCGCCGCTCGCCGCCGCTCCGCGTCTCCGTGTCTCCGTCTCCACAACACTGCTGCTGCGCGCGGCGGCCCCGAGCGGGAGCAGGAATATTCAGTAGCGCAGCTCGACTCTGCGCCCCGCCAGCGGCGGACGGAGCCGACCGGCGGGAAGGGGGCGGCGGACGCGCGGGGCCGCAAGGACGCCCGCGCCCGCAGACGCACACCGCCCCCGAGCCGGAGCAGCCTGGCGCGCGGCACGGAGCCCTCAGGTAGGAACGCCGGGGTCCCCACGCCGCTGCGGGTCGCGCCGCCGGCCTGGTCGCCAACGCCGCCAGGTGACCGCCCCGCGCCCGAGCGGCCCCTGCCCAGGCCCGGCCTCGCCGCCCCGGCCCGCGCTCCCCGCGCGGCGCGGCCACTGCCTCGGCGCGTCCCGCTCCGCGCGGCCCGGGCGAGAGTTGGCGCGGGTGGGCCGCTGGCGTCCGCAGGTAGGGCCCGGACGCGGGCCGAGTGCAGGCGGGAAGCCGGGCGCTGGGGGGCGCCGCAGCTCAGGCCGGGCCCGCCTCTGCCCCGCCTGCGCGTCCCCGGCCACGACTGTCCGGCCCCGGGCGATGCCCTGCCGGCGGTGGGGGAAAGGTGGTGACTTGGAGTGAACAAATCGCTTTGTGGCGGCGCGTCAGGAGCTCCAGGAGTGCGCGTGTGCGTGTGTGTGAGTGTGCGTGTGTTCCTCCGTGGGTGATCGCACTCTGCACTGCTACACGCGTTGATTCACCTGAGCAGAAAGTGAGCCCTGAACTGAAAAGGCAGGTGGCTCCCAGGCTGCCCTGCCGGGGGCAGGTTGCGGGAGTGACAGGGATTTGTGAATGGTGCCTCTCTGCGTGTGCAGGCGGAGGCTTGATGGTGGAGGAGGAGCGTGCAGAGTGAGAAGAAAGGGTGTTTATGGCAAAGAGTTGTGAAATTTCTCAGGGGTTTCCTCCAGTGTATCCTGAGCCTTTCCTGCTTTCTCTTTGCTCTGCCTCAGAATTTGAAGCGAATTTGCTTTTTCTCTGCGTCCTATGGGACGGCTAATGCAAAATGAAGAAGCCAGAAAAATCACTCCTTTTTACAGGCAGAAAATAATGGTTCTTAGGAGTCCCAGATGTCTTGGTCTGAAATGTTTTTGAATGTCCTTGTTCTCTCCTTACCGTTTCAGGCCTCAGTAAGACCCCCACACAAAATTTCCTGTTTAGTTTCAACAAACAGCTCACCTTTCGGAAGTCTTCACAGATGAATACTTTATGAAATGTAACGCGTGTCCTCCATTTCCCCCTCCCCCGCACTTCTGTGAAATAAAAACACACACGTTTTACATAAATCTGACTTTAGTAAGAGCCTGAGGGAGGACTGAGCAGCAGGTCCCTAAGTGCCTTAATACCTGTTAGTACTGAGTTTAAAAACTAGTAACAGGAAGACCTAGAGTACTGCCAATTTAGGCTACTCTGTAAGTAGTTTTGCCTTCACTTTCTGTTTGCTTTATGACAAGTGCAAATTCTGCAGGTGACTTGAAGCTTAGAGGACTTGGAACAATGTGTGATAGACTGTTTAAGCAAATTTACGTTTGTCCTTAAAAGTAGCAAACTATGCTTTTATAGAATTGCTGACTGGATTGTGATAATAGGACAGGGCCCTTCATTTAATTTGAGGTTGAGGTGTTTCTAAGTGTTTGCCAAACACAATGTTTTTATAACATTGAAATTCTGTACTGTAATCACCTCTTCAAAAATTTCACAAAGAGGAAAGGACTAAACTGGTCAACCTATTGTTCAAGTGATTTCTCTTCATTTGATTTAACTAAAAGGTTTAGTAAAAAGTTCGATTAAAAAACTTTTTCTCACAACATGAAGATAGTTTTCTTTAAAGATTTGATATCTTGATTTGTGTAGGTTCCTGTTAGTTTAAAATACATTCAACACTGAAGCATTTACAATTTTATGTAGTAGTTTAGAACTTAGATGGAAAATCCTATTTTGTGGGTGCTTGCTTTAACTATTCCAAACCATTGGAGCCTAGGGAATGTAGTGTAATTGATGAATTGCATTAGTGCAGTCATTGAAAGCCATATTTATGAATATTTTGTTCATTGACACTATCAGAGAAACAGCAACTGCGTTTTTAGTCTTAAAGGTTATTATTTATACCATGAAATCTTAATTCACATCACACTCATGAAGTACAAAAGTGAAACATTTATGTTTTTACAGTAAGTTATTCAACTTTTTATTGCACTCTATTACTCATTATAATACTCACTTGAAAGGGCCCATCATGTGCATGGTACTATCAGGGCATTGTTGAGAAAGTCAAGGACTTCCGTGTTTCCTGTCCTTTGGAAACTGTGGTCCAGTTGAGAGAAATCTGATGCTCATGCTTGAACATAGAATTAGCAACTCATGACAGTAAGATGAGGACTATAGGAGTCAGAGCGTGCAAATAACATGTCATACTGGATTTTGTCTGAAAAGACTTAAAAGAGTAGGCAAAGAATAGGATTAGTAGGCTGTGGGTGAGAAGAAATTTAAGGTCTAGGATAGAAGTCTCTTGGAATTACAGAAAAAAATGTAAGGAAGGATGTTTGTTTTAAAATCGGTTTAGATATTAAGATAGTCTTGCTGCAAAGTGCAGGCTAGCTGTGCTGTTGATGTACAACGTTGTGTAAATTCAAAGCATGGAGTTCATTGTCAATATTCCTGCGCCTGAGGAGGCAAATCTTTATATTGCCTATTAGTAAGCAACACATAGTTGTACTACTACAATAGAGTACTTGTAGAGAAAACAGACTTCTAAATAGTTAACTGTGTCCACATCATACTAAAGTGATGAGTTGTCTACTGATTTGAAGGTTGTATTCATACAACCTCTTCATAGTGGAGTATTCTGGGTACTTCTTAACTAAACCTTAGGTTAGCTCTAAAATATCGTGATAATGTGTAAGACAACAGTATTTTTGAGCATTCATTGAATGCTTAACAGGTTACTGTCTTAATGTGTTACCCAGTGAGTAACATTTTTCTGTATTATTTTTAAAGTTGCTAGATTTATTATATTAGCTTTTATTTAAAGTTATTATGTGTATCCACATAATAGTCCACCTATCCGTACATTGTTTGACATAAATAGAGAGCTATGATACTTGGCTTGTGAGAATTTTTCTGGAATTGTAACAACGGTTTTAAAGATCTTTTGGTGGTCTTCTGGGAATTCATAACAGGAGCGTGACCTGTCTGTATTCTAAACATTTTTCTTGGTGTATGTACTTGCTGTTTTTAGACAAACACAAAACTGTTTAAAGTGCATTTTTACATTTTAAGAGCTCAAAGGGAAATACCAGAACTGACTTTGATCCTATCTATTCAACATGACATTCCAGTAGAATGTTTTGGTGTCAGTAAAGAAATTGTACGAACATTAGATATGACTTGCAGAATGGAATTACCTTCAGATTAGTTGAATTAAAATATTTTCACATATATTTGGTTGACAGCACACAGATAAGCGTTAGTACAAAAGTGAAAGCTTCTTAAATCCCTGATTTCATATACGTACAAGAATGGAATGCTTTCTAAGACAGCCAAGCTATGAACCAGTGTATGTGTTAATTGGTCCCTTTTGAGTTCGGATTTGGGCGTTGTATCACAGGTGTATCATTTAGATGCTATAATCTTGCCTGCTGTATGACTGATGGTTTCTTCATGATTTTCATGTTGGATAGTGACAAGATCTGCTATACATGGAGAACATAGGCTTCTATCAGCAGTGTTACCATCCCTATTTAAGGGTGTCAGTTAACAACAAAGCTTGAAATCTGGGGTGGGGGCAGCAGTGGGAAAAGATGAGGAGACTGAGGAAAAATCACTGTAACAAAAGAAACGTATTTCGTCTTGAAACTTAACATGGACATAAGTGGAGCTGACCATCCTAACCTGCAATGGACACAATACCAAGATAGTATTATCAGTTTTGTTTTGAAAACTGTGCATTTTAAAAATTTTTAAAAACTGTGCATTCAGTGTAAATAATACAAAACCAAAAATCATGTCTTAAGGAATATGGCCTTGTGTCTGTAGGGGCTAAATTAAAAGAAAAAAAAGATAGTGGTAGGAAATGTTGGTGAATGTCTTCAATAGGATATTAAAAATTGTTCAAAGATTTCTGCTTAGATAATTGACAAAGAAGTTGATCGGCCATATTCCTTAAGACATGATTTTTGGTTTTGTATTATTTACACTGAATGCACAGTTTTTAAAATTTAATTAAACTGACTTTTTGAATTGATTCTGATCATAAATAAAACCCACAGTCTTTTATAAAACTACGTATTATTGTCTAATATCTGACTTCTAACATAGAACAGTTCTCAAAGTGTGTTCCCTGAGTAGCAACAGCAGTGCCTGTTAATTTAAAATTAACCTGAAGCCCTAGCACAGAGCAAGTCAATTTGAAAATCCTTTTAGGGTCTCATGTGTGATTCTTACATACTCTAAAGTTTGAGGGACGCTGACCTTCTGTGTTGTAGAATGAAATGTAAGGTTGTGTCTTCTCTGTGTTTCATATTTAAATATGTTGCTGAACTGATAGTAAACTTAGATTTAATCATTTAGTCTTGGAAAATATGCTTTCATCAAGAGATTTCATCTTGATTGTATTTTTTGACAAAGTTTTAAGTGAGTTTCCTTGAAGGCTAGATGCCTGCCTCTGGAATTGGTCTGCCAGCAGACTCCTGAAAATATAACCTGTTTCTCAGATCTGTAAACATTGCCAGCTATTAGATGTATGCTTCAGTTCAATTCTCATTCTTGGACTTTCATGATGCCAAACATTTATGGCATGTTGCCATACCCCCAGATGCTCCACTGGTTGGACTTCTTGGAAGTATTTATAGCTGGGTCTTTGTAGTGTTTTCATGCCACAGTGCAAATTTATGACCAACACCAGCCTGGTTCATTTCGGTGCATAAAAACTGTTCTTTCTTGACTGTGTCCTACAATAGAGATATTCATTATCATTGGTAACAAATAACTCATAAATGTTTTTTAAGTGTAAGTCAGCCAGCTTCAAAAGAACATACCTCTTACCATATATGATTAAAGAATAAACTACCAATAACTTGTGATAGTTGGTGAGCACCTTATTCCAGAATGAGCAAAATGCAAGTGATTATGTGTTTCTTTCCCAAAGATGACATATATGTGTAAAAATATTTGTACAGTGCATACATATGATTTCTTTAGAGTTTGCCTATTTTTTGTAGTTATTTTAAGATGATTTGACTCTTTTATGTTCTCCTTCATGACTTTCTTTGAATATTTTTAGAATATGTAGAATAAGTAAAGAAACAAACTCCAGGTGCTTTGGTGCCTTCTCTTACTTGCCATATTAGTTATATAAACAGCACTATGCTCTGCTCAAGAAGTATATTTTAAACTGGGTTTATTTCCCTAGATCAGCCTTTCCGAGAGCCTCAGTTATATGTCTTCTTTATTAGCCAAATCTGGACTAAATTGTATTTAGGTACCTATTTACATTAAATGAGGTCTTTCTTGAGAACAGTCATATTTAATAATTCTGTGAGAAGTTATATTGTTGTCTGAGGTTTTGCATGTATAATGTATATGGGTGTATATAGCTTTGTTTGTTGTAATGCTCAGAGACAGGGCAAAAATAAGCAAAAATGTAGGCATCAACATTCTGGTGCTTTCAATGTTTATCTTATTTTATAAATACATTGCTACAGCAATAAGTCTGAACATATGAAACATGTTAAGCAAGTCTTTGTAATATACAGCAGTCTTCAAGACATTTAGAAAAGTTTTAAGGGAGGAAAAACATACCTGTATCCCAGAAATACCTTATTGGAAAGCTAGGAAAAGGAGGGAAGTACCACTTCACCTAACTGAAATTTAATATTAGAATGCAAACTAACAGTAATTTGTTTGAAGTAAAATTCAGTATGATTTGTAGATAACAAAAGTATTGAGCTTGTACATTAGTATTCCTGAATTTTCAAAACACTGTTATTTAATGGACAGGTGTCTTAAGTGAAGTTACTTGATTATTTTTAGTATTTAATATGCAGAAGACAGACAAATACTGAAACTTTTCATTAACAAATGACTTCTCATAAAGGTGGGCTCTGTCTCCTATAGAGTTAATCTTAAAGAATGTAGATTACTAAATCAGGCTATTAAAGAGAACATTGTAAACGATGTAAGTGTATAAACTTTTAGCAACAGTATCACTAAAATTGACCTTTAAGAATTATTATTTTTTTTTTCACAGAAAATAGTAAAGGTATGACTATAGTGGTATTGGGAGATAGCACTTCTCATCAGAAGCAGTTAAGTTGACTGCAGGGATATGGCAGTGTGAAGAGATGGAAAGAATTGTCTCCCAGAATATTTCTGAGGGAAGTTGAGTCTGCCTCGTGATGATAAAGAAAGCACCTAGACCACAAGGTCTAATGCAAAAAATAAGCAGAAGATATTTTCTAAGCAGAGTTATAATTTACATACAGGATTGAATGGTAAATTTGAAATTCAGGAGATCCTGCCATCCCTGTTCTGGTTTGATAATCCTTAATCTTGCCAGTTGCCTTTGATACAAGGGAGCTATCCAGGGTACTAGGGTGCACCTAGCCTGTCTTATGAAAGTGTGATGTATGTTGTATTGGTTTATGGTAATCCTAGAAGCTACTGTTGCAGAGCTGCCTCATTGACTTGGAGCGACTAAATTCCCACTATGTGGTTTATTCTAGTGCCTCTAGTGGATTCCAGTGGATTCTAGTACACTGAAAGAAACTCATGTCACTCATGCTAAAATTCCATTATGAGATCCATTAATTTCCTGTGTTAATGTCATCAAATCTTCTTTTACATTATCATAATTGATTATTTGCTTGTATTTGATGTTGTGTGAAGACATCAATTTTTACCTTTATTCTCTTTCCTTATTAGTCTATAGATGTGAAGAATATAAAAGTGAGAATTGAGTGAATAAACACGTGAGTAATTAAGTTGAACTTTGTTACCTTATGTGATCTATTTCAGTGCTAGCCATTGTCTTGAGTCACGCCTAGGCTTACTTTACATATTGTTGCCCTAGCTATCTCATAGGCTGAAATTATGTTCTTAATTTGGAACTGAGCAACTAAAAGCGTTAAAAGTCTGGAGGAAAAGGAAAGACACTGGACACTGGTAGTGGCCTTCAAGATTAGTAGGGTCTCAAAAGCAAGAAGCAGCAGCATAAGCCTGTGTGGAGAATGCAGGTCAAAGGACAGTCTTTTCATTTCCTCAAATGAGAATTCAGAGCATCCACTCCATACTGACTTTCTAAAGGTGTTAGAATGTGACATCTCTGCTTACTTCACCCAGCTCAGATTTCTGCTTTGAAATGTCTACAAATCTGAGGCCATAGGAGGCTGGCAGAATTCCTAGTAAATACATGTTCCTAGGTCCAGTCCTAAAGCTTACAGTGTATTTCCTGCTTTCAGAACCCTTATTACCTGTGGTCTTTGGTAACTGAAAAGCTGGTAGACTAATTTTCACCACATTAGCAACCTCTCTTGCCACACAAAGTGTGTTTATTTTCATCCTTTTTTGTAAGACGTCTTGTCATCAATGGTGGTGACTTGTTGATTACTTTCACATGATGTTGGTGATTGTGTGCTTGAATATATGTTTCCTGTCTCAGACTAGCTTAGATTTAGTTTCTCTTGGTTAGGGATGTCCTATATTTCTGCTGCATGAACCATAAGAAAAATAATTGTGCAGGGGATATTTTCACTCTATAGATCTAACTTTCATGTTTTACAGTGGATATACTCTATCCTGCAAGTTGTGTTTTTGTTTCCTGTTTTACTTTTTTTCTCTTTTACCGATACAAACAGAAATGTTTCAGTTATGAAGCAGAAAAAGAAAAGCTATATTTCTTAGCAGTCTTCCCTTAGGAACCCACATACATAACTTAAAAATAATACAGATTCAAAATAGTTAAGTGTGCGGGAGATGACTTTTAGAGTTTGAAGATAAAATGTAATTAGTAAAGCTGGTTTTCCATAAGCATCCTGAATTAACACAGGGCTTGGGAAACAATTTTTTTACTACATATTTAGAATTATGACAAATATATGATCCATATAAATTTTGCGAATGAAAAGCCACTAGTGCCATTTTCTAATAGTAATAGATCTGAAACACTTGGGTGCATTTAATCTGTCTAAAAGACGTTTTCTTAAAACTGTTTCATAGTTGATCACATGTGTACACATAGTTTAGATGTTTTTATAGTGAAACTGTTAGGTGGAAGGGGTGAATTTTAGCAATCTCATGGATCATTTTTATTGTGTAAATGTAGCCCTAGAGCAGAGGCATTCAGTGGAGCTTAGGAATCCTTTGGGACCAACAGTGCTGATTGCTACAGTATGGTTGTGAAAAGGTGGAGTCCTGGTGCAGTTATATTCTTCTCCCATAGAAGGAAATAATGCAGTTCATGCCCTTATCAAAAATTAGTACAAGAGTTATTGAGTGAATAAACATGTGACTAGGTAAGTTGAACTTTGTTACCTTATGTGATCTATTTCAGTGCTAGCCATTGTCTTGAGTCATACCTAGGCTTGCTTTGAATATTGTTGCCCCTGGCTATTACATAGGCTGAAAGTGCATTCTTAGTTTTTTTTCACAGTATTATCTGTTGGCAGTCAAATTTGGACCAGTCTTTGTTATGTATGTATATGTTCACACAGCTACATATGTCATGTATAATCTGCTTCTAATGAGTCTTGATATTTTTAGTCCTGTTTGTAAAGAGGTGGTCAATGTTCTGTGTATATATCTGTGCATATGCATCCAAATACTTATCTTAAGGAATTGGCTTACATGGCTGAAATGTTAGGGGGTGACTGGGAAGATGGAGAGTCAAGCAGAACGTAAAATAAATATATGTTCTTATTTTCAGGCTGAATTCCTTCTCTAGGAAAGCTGAGGTTTTGCCTTCAACTGATTGATTGAGGCTCATTCACAATATCAAGAGTAATATGCTTTATTTAAAGTCAAACAGCTATAGATGTAAAACACATCTGCAGAGTACATTCACAGCAACATCTAGGGCCATGGTGGACCAAAGTAAGCACCATGGCCTAGCTAGGTTGAAACATAAAATGATGCATCACAGAGAAAGAGGTAATATGTCATCAAGACACTCTTGCTTCACATGATAAGATGATGTATATCTCAGTCAGTGTTTACTAGAGAAGCAGATATAACACAGGGTATACAAATGTCTAAGACATTACAATAATGGCTCAGGATGGTCACCCCACAGAATCAGATGAGGAGGCGTGCAGAGGTTGTCTGCACACTGGAGACCGCAGGATCCAGTCAGAGGTCTGGAGCTCACTGCAGTGTCCCATGCGAGTCTGTATCAGTGGGCTGATGAGTCTGCGATGGAAGTCTAAAGAATCTACAGCAGAGGGTGAAGCCAGGATATGACGTCCAGGATGAAGGCGAAGACTGCAGCTCCTCTGAAGAAACAGGAGCAGATCCATTGTTTTTTCATTTCCCCTTTATATTGAGCCACCCTGGGATGAGTCTTCTACACCCTGGGGTGTAGAATTGCTGAGTCCATTTAGGTGAGTTTCTCTTACCCAAGTTGGCACAATCGGTCAATTGTCATGTTTTCCCCTTTGGCCAGAGACATTTTCTCATTATTTGTTTATTGGCCCATTTAGGCACAGATCTTTTGGTCAGTTATTTTGTAATCATTAAGCAATTGACATGTACAAGAGACAGTGTTATGGAACTGAATAAAGAAAATGAGTGACAAGGGCTTTATCTGCTAAGTGCCGAGTGTGTTAATTCTAGTGGAAGAACCTCAATTATATGTCTGTGTGATATATAAATTTGAGGCATAATCATGTGCAATTTTTAACTTTGCCAATTAAAAGTCATCTTTCCTATGAATGATAAAAGAACAGATCTTACAGTAAGTGCTGATGTACCAACTACTTAGTCTTATTCAAGAATGAGTTATATGTAAAGTCACAGGGTGAAGGGTATGCTTGCCTACTGAGGTCAGCTGCAGCTGGGCAGTGTTGGCGTGCACACGTGTGGAGGACGACCTGGACTACTGTCCTTAAATAAAGAGCAGTTATCTCCACTTTGGCTAAACCTGGCCCTATCTCCATGTATTGATATATACAGAGCTGGCTCAGCTATTTCCTTTTCCCTTCATTTTTTTCTAAGCAGTGTAAATAGGGCTGGCTGAAGTGCTGGTGTAATTTTTGAAGACAGTCACTGTTTTCCTGCCCCAGTGTCTCCCTAAAGGTGGCAGAGTAGCTGCTCAGGGCTGTCAGCTGCATGGGCCTTCAGAGGAGAGGCTACGCCCTCCCAGGGCAGAACAGTTTGCCCATCAGAAGCTGAAACACCACAATGTTAAGTGCTACCTCAGTTGTGTTATGCAGATTGGTCTTTCTGAATAGCCTTCTCTCTGCATGTTGCAGAGTTGTTTTCTGGCCTTCTAGCTAGCGGAGCCCACAGTACTCGTAATTCCCTCCTCCATTCTCACAGTTACTAATCCTTTAGGTCCTCTAGCCACTGCCTTTTTCACGAACTAGTCAAATCCAGGTTAGGCCCTGGATGAAGGCCTTTGTTCCCTGGGCCAGACTCAGGACCTCTTAGCTCTGCATAATTATTAGTTTCTTATTTTCACTGAGGGCTGCACTGGGACTGGTAGATTGAGATTAATTTGCTAGGATTCCAATAATCTTTCCATGGGAATACAGATCTAAACTTCTCGGACTGCAACAAGGACAGGAAAGGGATCTTTATGCACCCACTGATTTTAGCATTTGAAAAGTTTCATATCTGTATCCAGTCTATGCAAAGGCAACTCAGTATTCTGTACTGAAAGGGGCCTAACAGGTGGACTGTCTCGTGTTCTGTTGAGGGTCTTGCTCTTCATGTAGGATAAAGTGATAAATACTTACTGGCTCTGAGTTGTGATTTCTGATGGCACTTTCATATACTGAGGAGCTGTGTTTTGTGTCTCTCCCCTTATTCCTTGAGTAGAGACTTGCCTGCCTGGCTTTGAGGTCCTTGGTAAGCTCATCACACCCTGTTAATCCAAACAGATCTTCCATTTTGCCAAAGTCATGCAACTTAGAGCACCCTTGCCCACTCAGCATATGTATTTAATCCTTTCTGTTTATGCAGAACTCAGCTGTCATTACAGGCTAACTCCATGAAACCTTCCATGCCAGCTTCAACCCTCCTGGGGAGTTTGATTTGCGGCACTCGGAGTTGTGAGCAATACCTCGTTGGCACCAGACAATTAAGTACAGTCTGTTCTGCTACAGTGAGTTTTTCTTTAATGTGAATTAGCTCCTACATGACGGGTAAAAAGGGGAATTATGTTAGTAAAATGTGGACATTGGCTCCTGCAAGATTTTCTCCCAGCATATTTAGTATGTAGCTTTAGCAAATAGTTACAGCTGAATGCAAACTATTCTAATACAGGCAAATTTAAATTTTAGTAGAGACATACAGTACCATTTTCTTAGCTTGCATCCTTTTATTGGGGTGGATGGGCCTCAGTTTTAGTTTTGGAAGTGTTCATTGTGTGAATTTCCTCAGTACTTTATGTCCTCACCTTTTCTTATACAGTACTCTTTGTAACCAAGCTACCTTTGCCAGGCTTTTTTTTTTTTTTTTTTTTTTTTTTTTTGTTATGGGGGTTGAACTCAGGATCTTGTGCTTGCCAGGCAGGTGCTTGTTTGGCTGAGCTAAATCCCTGGCCAGTTTTTTAAAATAACAATTTTATGTATTCCATTTCCTTTCTTACGCATTTATTTTCTTTATTAAGAGTTTTGCCTGTCCTTTTAGGCATAGAGGATTTTTATAAAAATTGTTACGGGTTTGGTTAGAACTTAGTGTTGTTTAGCTATAGTTCCAGGGCGGGGGTTCATTTGTTATATTTATATCATTCATTTTTTAGAATGAAAGACATGTATTACAATAG
Source organism: Dolichotis patagonum (assembly GCA_004027295.1). Taxonomy (NCBI): domain Eukaryota; kingdom Metazoa; phylum Chordata; class Mammalia; order Rodentia; family Caviidae; genus Dolichotis; species Dolichotis patagonum. Next base: position 3,446 of record PVJX010010344.1, on the reverse strand, counting down.
CGGAAATTAAATACGTTGCTTCAAATTACATGGTATCTTTTCAGTATCCACTGTGTGTCACTGACTGTTGCTGAGGTTTGATGTGTGAAAAGTGAAGAAGGGTTAGTACACAGAGGCTTTCAGCTACGTCCCTGTTGTATAGTGGTTCTGTTGCTTAGCTCATTGAAGGGAGGAAGAGATGCAGTGAGAAGTAGTTGTGATGGTCCTGACTGTTCTTCACTATGCCTGCACTGCTTTCCTGGTACTGCCTTTCAAAGCCATTTTTTTTAAACTTCATTTCTCAAATCAGGCATCACTTCACCATATTCTGTTAAGCTTTTACAGCATCTTAGCACTTAAAGTAACTGGAAGATCAGTATTATTTGTGAAATCATATAAATACTTTGCTTTCATCTCAGACCATCAGTTCCATGCCAATAGAGATCATGTTCTTTTTATTCTCATATTTGTATTCCATATCTCAGCAAGTCCTGACACATACACTGGGATTTAGTAAGCATTATAAATTATATAAATATCAGGTATTTAGTAAATTTCAGTTGAATGGAAAGATGAATGGCTAAATTAATGTTCTTTTTTATTTTATTTTTTACCAACTAACTTTGAATAGTCTTCCTAGAATCAATTTTTTCTCCTATCTATAATCACTTTTGTTATAACTGCTTTACCAGTCTGAATGTCTATTGTTTGTAGGAATACTTTGGCGCTCAAACTATACAATACCATTTTAAAGGTGGAAGACACAAAGTCCTTATCGGGTTGTGCTATTGATTGCTTTTTCTCCCAAACTTAATAATTAGATTCATTTCTTGAAATTCTATTTTAGTTAGCTCATATTTTCCTGAAGCTGCTTCTATGCCCTACTTGGTCAGGTTTTAGCTTAGAGATGTTCATATTCTTGCCACAACAACTTGATTATAAAAGGAAAAGTTTATTGTTTGTTGGATTAATTTTACTTTTCTACCTGTAGAAATGCCTTAACTGTTTCCTATTAAATATGGCATGTAGGTGACTGGATTATTTTAAGGGGAATGTAAGGCTTAGTTTTCTCTGAGAAATGAAGTGATGAATTTCTTCATTTTTATCAATTACATATTTCTGTGCAGTCCAGTACTTTAATGATTATTATCCAGTATTCAAGAAACCATTCAAAAATATTCATCTAAATTAATTACTCCTGAGTAATAATTTTGCAAAGTTTTAGTATCATTATTTTTATTTCAGCGAACACTTTTCTGGCTACCTATAATTTCATTTTGATGAGAAACGTATTTTTACTGGTAAATTTCTGGATAAGATAACAAGATATTATTTCTGTTAGACATTATTTCTATTTTCTTTATGGATGACATTTGAAATGCTAATTCTATCCCTTTGTTACTGTCCACCTTTAACAGACTCAAATCTCAAAAGTGTCGATTAGATTTCAAAGTCTCAGAGAATTAGAGTACTTTTCTAATTTCACAAAAGAAATATATCATTTTCTATGCATAGAATAACTAGCTCAGCAGCTATAGAGTGCCACATAATCAAAATAACATGTGAATAATTAGAGTTACATTATAAAACTAGGAAAGGTGAAAGTTACAGCAGTGTATTCTTGCATGCCTTTTGTGTCATACGTTACTGTCTTTGAGATAAAATCTCATTTCTGTGTCAGTGCACTTTTAAGATTTATGTCTTGTACTCTACTTCCACTCATATTGTTCATAGGCATGGGTTGACTTGCTATATTTTACCTTTTAATATCTGCTGTATTCAAAGTGATTTTTTTAGACCAGAATCTGTATATATTAAGAGCAGATAACAAAGGTGTGAACTAGGAGAATATGATCTTCATATAGTTATTGTTTTAAAGATTGTATTCTCTTCTTTTAATTGATACATATTCTGTGATATGACTGGTTATCAAAATTGTATATATTAGTTTTTCATCCTTTGGAAAAGTTTTACTCTTCAGAAAAGATGCAGCATCCTTGTCTAATATATGTAGTGAAAAACATAAAATTCTACAAATGAAAAAAAGGAAAAATAAGGCCAGGATTTTATCTGATACAGATCCATGTACTCATAACCATTGTCATGATGTGCTGTCACAGAATACATTTTTTCCTGTGATATTGACAAATGAAAAAGAGCTGATAGATTTCTTGAGATAATCTGTGAACTATTATGTAGTATAACAGCTGGCATTTACTGAAAACTGTTATTAAGTGTCTATGTAGTTAACAGCTTTGCCTCCCCAAGACTTAGAAAGAAAATCTATTTTAAATGGGAGAAATATTTTTTTTTGGAGAAATATTTTGAAGTAAAATATTTAACTGAAGTAGTAAAAAAGAGTGTGTGATGTGTGATTGTATGACCTAATTTTTTAACATTCATGTGTATTGCTAGTCTTTTGAAATGTGGAACCAAATTTACATAGAGTTACACAGATGTAGAATTTTAATCAACATCTCCAGTGCAAGAATAGAATATGAGACATGTTAATATGTAAAATCTCTTTAAAATTTCATACAGTGTAAAATAATACTTTCCACAAGTTACTCCTTTTCTTATGTTTAAATTTAACAGATGTAAAGGGTACAGTCTTCTTTTACTTTTCAAAATCATTTATATTCTAATGCCTGTTACTTTAGAATTACTCTGGAAAACTAGCTACTGTCTTATTACTGTCAAATTTGGTCTAATAGCTTGTACTTTGTTAAATAAGTGGCTCATAATAAAGATGTGAGTTAAATAATGAAAGAGGGAGGCGTTGCTGGAAGATTTTATTTAGTATTAGTAATTTTGTAAACTTTTGTAAACTTGTTTTCTTTTGCCTGGTAACAAGTGTACTTTTATGTTATCTAGTTCTGGTATAGTCTGATGATGTTCATGAAATACATTGATGGTTATTTATCCATAGGGTAATATGTTTTTAAATAATGTATTTTTAAAAATAGTTCATTAGAAAATGAGGAATTCTCTTTAATTTGAGGGTGTCACATTGCTTTGGTCTTATTCTTATGTATTTAACTGTTGTCAAATCAGCATCAATATTGATGTTAGCCTCTGAAAACACATAAATTATTTCCCTTTAAAACATTGATATCCTTATAAAGGTAATTAACATATAAGATTAAATATTTATTTTCATAAACTCAATAATTTATGAAGTTAAATCATGATGTTTCTTCTGATTGTCTTCAGGCTACTAGCTAGCTGTGATTTTTGGTTTTTTATTTACTTAGTTTTATTTATTTAGTGATTTATTTTTGCATTTATTTTTATGCTTTAAGAACTCAGAGTTTCAAAGATGGCGGACCTAGAGGTAGCAGGATATGGAGCCTCTCTGAGAGAGACAGCTCAAATGCCAGAATAGAACATCCTGGAGAGATCCAAACAGAGGGAGAGGGACTCTCTCAACCCAGAAAGAAATTAAAGGGAAAGAGACTGCTCGAATA